>BLSH010188218.1:9411-23084 GCA_018402905.1 Glandirana rugosa | reverse complement strand
CTGCTTCTCTCTCATCCTTTCAGAGGTGGCTCTGGATATGCGATATGACCTCTATTCCTGGTGTGGGGTGAGTTGCCCTCCATGGCTTTGTTCCCATACCCCCAACCCTGTCGCATGTAATACCAGTGTATAATGATATGATGTCTTTCAGAATATGTACATGGGTTACTAATTGGCCCCTGAAGAAGGGTAGTCCATCCCGAAACATGTCGGGCCTTTACCCATCAGGACTTCATCTCTACACATGAACCACACTGCTTTCATGTACCAGCTCTGGAATGTAACAACTTTGGTCTTGATGATTTTATCAATATATGTGATTTGACACATGCTTGTAATTCTGTGTTCTTCCTGTTTCTGGAATAAAATGTATTTTTTATAATTTCATTGTACTGCCTTTAAAGTCCCGCTATATGTACTGGGGGAGTACCTTTTCGCTACCTAGTGGAGACGTGGGGGCAGGACCTGCCTGACCAACAGGACCCTAGCGAAGCAGACAATCCAAGCCCTGAAGGAGCCGGCCAGCGTGCCCCCACCATGCAGGAGGAAGCACATAAGCAGCTCCGCGATGCGAAAGCTTAGCCCGTTCCGACAGCGTATAGAACACCTGAGTGGAACCAACACCGGGCGAAAGCTGGCCCTGCCAGAATCATCCAGACCGGGCAGCAGACTTGGCGCTCCTGTCAGCCGGGCCCAAGGACGGAGTGCCACTAAGGACGGCGATCAGCGTCTGCATGGTATTCAATATACAATGACAACTTGCAACAGGTGGCACCTGGGAATCAACGAACAGGTGGAACATAATGGGTACCACCACGGGCCACCATAGAGAAAGAAAGGGGGGCTGAGACCACTCCCAGTCCCCGCAGCTGCACTCCAAGTAGGACACTTGGGGATCCCACAGCCACAAGGCCGGGCAAAGCTGCCCGACAGGGACGGCCCCCCCAAACCGGGACACGTGGCCTCCGACAATGGGAGAAGGGGGCCACCGCCGGGCGGACCGGTGCTGGCCTGCCTGAGACACGGACCAGGCTACCCCCTACAAGAGGCAACCTGACCGAGAGCCCAGGACAACTGCCACTGGGCATCTGCTGACGATCAAGGCGCTGTCTGGTGCCGTCTCGTGCGCTGCCGCAGCACACCCCCCCATACTATGTGGAGAACACCATCTCGGGGGGGGGGGCCGATCTAGGAGGGCCCCTGTCAGGGTCCGACTCATCCCAGAGGCAGGAGGGGGGTACAGCCCGCCATACGCCCAATACCCTGCCCGGGAAACCAAGGACCCCAAGATGGCCCGGCAGTCCCCAAGTGCCACGGAGGGGTCAAGTGGGACGGCACCCGCATCGGCTGCCAATGCAACCCACCCTAGTAACCTGGCCCGCAAACTGGGACCTGTAGTACCAGGAGCCCAGGCAGTCCCCACCAAGACTGTGCAGGACTCCCGCAGGAAGGTAACCCCGGGGGGACTTACCACCTGCCCGCTCTATCGCTGCTGCTGCCCACCGCTGCGTATATGCCTTTTTTCCTGCGCGCCAAGGCAGGCCTGCCCCCACCAAACCTTCCTCACATGACATGCAGGGACAGGGCTGAGGCCAGTAACAGCTACAGTGTGGGGGGTAAACCAGCGCCAGAAGGCCAGGGAACCGCCCCCCACACACATACAGGCTGTATTGAATGCATGGGCCACCGCAAGATGGCCACCATGCACACTAGAGGCCAAAAGGGGGGGTGTACTTACCCATCCAGACGGGAGTAGCGGGTTGCCACCCGAGACAGACCTGCCACCCTGCCGATTTGGGGGGAGCTGCCGACCATGCGACACCCGTGACGCGAGCCCGAGGAACCGGTCCTAGGTGTGCTGGCGGGACGTTTAGCCCGCCGGCTGCCTCGCACGGAACGAGGCCTGACGCGGCCGGCCCCGCGTACAGCTAAGGGTCGGCTCGCATCTGTCGGCCACCCTGGGGAGACTGCCTGGATCTAGGATATCCAGCCTGTCACCCAGCCGGCTACTTGATTGCAATCTTAATCAGAATTCTTGAAAAAATAAAAAAAGAATGGGGAACCGCAGATCCCAGCAGGGAGCCAGGTCCTACTCCTTGCACTAGGCAGAAAAAACTGGCTTGCTGAGCAGGGAAGGAGGGGTTATGCTGAGTGAGGACGGCCCCCTGGGAGGGGCTGTGTCTGCTTTGAGCTGAACTTCGTTCTGCCTAGTCCACTCCTAGTGAAAGGTGCATAAACCCACATGTCAAGAATAAGAGGCTGCGTCTGTCAATGAACGATTGAGAAAAGTATTTGATCCCTATCAATCAGCAAGATTTCTGGCCCCCAGGTGTCTTCTATACAGGTAATGAGCTGAGATTTGGAGCACTTTCTTAAAGGGAGTGTTCCTAATCTCAGCTTGTTGTCTGTATAAAAGTCACCTGTCCACAGAAGCAATCAGATTCCAATCTCTCCACCATGGCCAAGACCGAAGATCTGTCCAAGGATGTCAGGGACAAGATGGTAGACCTACACAAGGCTGGAATGGGCTACAAGATCATTGCCAAGCAGCTTGGTGAGAGGCGGACAACAGTTGGTGCAATATTCACAAATGGAACAAAAACAAAATAACTGTCAATCTCCCTTGATCTGGGGCTCCATGTAAGATCTCACCTCGTGGAGTTTCAATGATCATAACAACGGTGAGGAATCAGCCCAGAACTACACGGGAGAATCTTGTCAATGGTCTTAAGGTAGCTGGCACCATAGTCACGAAGAAAACTGGTAACACAATATGCGCGAAGGACTGAAATAATGCAGCGCCCGCAAGGTCCCCCTGCTCAAGAAAGCACAACTACAGGCCCGTCTGAAGTTTGCTAATGAACATCTGAATGAATTAGAGGAGAACTGGGTGAAAGTGTTGTGGTCAGGTGAGACCAAAATCAAGCTCAACTTGTCGTGTTTGGAGGAGGAAGAATGCTGCCTATGACCCCAAGAACATCATCCCCACCGTTAAACATGGAGGTGGAAACATTATGCTTTGGGGGCGTTTCTCTGCTAATGGTACAGGACAAATTCCCTGCATTAAAGGGACGATGGACGGGCCATGTACCGTCAAATCATGGGTGAGAACCTCCTTCCCTTAGACAGGGCATTGAAAATGGGTCGTGGAGGGGTATTCCAGCATGACAGTGACCCAAAACACAAGGCAACAAAGGAGTGGCTCAATAAGAAGCACATTAAGATCCTGGAGTGGTCTAGCCAGTCTCCACCTTAATCCCATAGAAAATATGTAAAGAGAGCTGAAGGTTTGAATTACCAAATGTCAGCCTCGAAACCTTAAGGACTTGGAAAGGATCTGCAAAGAGGAGTGGGACAAAATCCCTTCCGAGAAGAAACGTCTTACCTCTGACTGTAAACAAGTGTTTTGCCCCCAAGTACTAAGTCGTGTTTTGCAAAGGGGTAAAATACTTATTTCACTTATTTCATTAAAATGCAAATCAATGCATAACTTTTGAAAAGCGTTTTTCTGGATTTTTTTTGTTGTTATTCTGTCTCTCACTGTTAAAATAAACCTACCATTAAAATTATAGACTGATCCTTTGTCAGTGGACAAAAATACAAAATCAGCAGGGGATCAAATACTATTTTACCTCACTGTATAAAAAGATTAGCAGAGAGCTGATCTATTCACAGCACAGCTCTGCAAGTATCTTCGTTCCTCTGCCTATGTGGAAGGAGGGTGTGCGCCTTTCTTCCAATCAGCTGTCATACAGTGTATGCCAAGACTCCCACTGCTGAAAGAGGAAGTAAAAATGTTAAAACGATGTTCACTTTCTAAAGAATATAGAAAGCTGAAGACGGTAGATGTATGTAAAACTAATGTAGGGAGGTTTAATCTCTATGTATCATCTGAGGCTGTTCAATGGGTACACGTGAGGGTTTACACCCACTTTAACACTAAACAGCTTTTCATGGGAAAAAGTCACCAAAATTTACTGTTCAACAATCAGCGATGCGTATTACACTAACCCCAAACACATCATACACACAGGCACAAACTTTCTGGGACAACAGGAAATCATTGCGGACAAACTACAACTAAAAGAGTGCACAACTAAAATGTCCAAAGTAATTCTGCCTTCCCTTCTTCCAAGGAGGGACACATCACACAACATAATCCAACAAATCAACACAGAGCTGACAAAACCAGGACAAAGCCTACCGTTCACCTGGCACAATATAGTTTTGTAATGCCCCAACATCTCCACGACAACAAACATCTGATCAAACAAGAGGTCAGTCATCTGGCAAGAGGATTCAAAGACATTGTTCTTGAGAGAATTCACAACTCTCGACCTGACATTCTCAGACAGACAATCACAACTATAAGATGACAATATAATCAACCAAAAAACAGGGCCATGAAGATGGCAAGAATGGAGGAAACTACCCACACTAAGACAGAAATCAAGACCACAACAAAGCAGATAAATAGAGAGGATAAGAACCCTCAGCTCATTATGCAATAAAACAATGTGGCTAAGCTCAAAAAGAGAAAGACCATGACAACCACCCATAATCTGGTTTGTTCTAGGCAATTCACTCATTACATGGTATATAAACACAAAATTACATCAATCGTGATCCGTAGCTGGAACATTCAGGGTTTGAAAGCTTCAATCTTGAGATCCAAAGAAAATGATCCACATTTCAAAGACTATGTGAGATGGACATACAATTCCTCCAGGAAACATGGACCCAGGCACAGGGTAAATCATTAGTACCTACTGGATAATGGAAGTCTCTGTCCCTGCAGGATACAAAAACATCAAAAACACCGCCCCCCCCATGTTATTCTATGGCCTCATGCACACACAGGCTTTTAGGAGCTGTAAGTGGCATATGCGTTATCAAGCTGCAAAAAAACCCCAGGACCAGCGCATTCTGAGGATCGGCGTTAGAGCTGTAAACGCCTGACACTGGTAAAAGCTGCTAAACGTGGCTTAACGCTGGATACAGCCGCGTTAGGCCTCGTCAAGCGTTTCTCATGCCTCTATTCAAAATCAATGGTTTCCTATGGGAGCCCAGCGATTTGTATAGAAGTCATACCACAAGTCGGATCATGATACGACCTGCAGGGCAACTTGTGTGCTGAGAATCTTGAAGGGGAACCCTCTGGCAAAATATTAATAAAAAAATTGCAGTGGGGTTCCCCCCCCTAAGACAATACCAATTTCAGCCTGGTATAGATCTTAAGGGGAACCCCCACTCCAAAGAAAAAAAAAATGGAGTGGGTTCCCCACGAAATCCATGCCAGATCATTATCCGAGCATGCAGCCCAGCAGGTCAGGTAAGGGGGACCATACCAGGCCACATGCCCTCAACATTTGGGGGGGGGGGGGTTGCGCCCCACTCCAAAGCACCCTGTCCCCATGTTGATGGGAACAAAGGCCAGTGGTTGTCGGGGTCTGCGGGCGGGGGTCCCCAGATCCCGGCCCCCCAGCCTATTTGGATGAATGTGGGATACATTGTACCCCTACCCATTCACCCAAAAAAAAGCGTCAAGAAAGAAAACACTACACTGGTTTTTAAAGTAATTTAATAAATCAACTCCGGCGTCTGTTCCGATTTCCATCCACCAAAGAATCCATATAACCCTTAAAGGGAAAGGTGCAAGATGATCAGTTTTGGTCATATATGGAGGTGAGCGCATATATGTTAAGGTGAAGGGACAATGAAAGTGTTTTACGTGTTTGCACAATACCTATGGATTCAC
This sequence comes from Glandirana rugosa, assembly GCA_018402905.1. Lineage (NCBI taxonomy): Eukaryota > Metazoa > Chordata > Amphibia > Anura > Ranidae > Glandirana > Glandirana rugosa. Next base: position 17,326 of record BLSH010188218.1, on the reverse strand, counting down.
TATCAATTTGGACTATACTGTTTAGAGATTTTTTTAAGTTATACCAGTGTACTTATTTATATTAGTACTGTATGAGCTACTGTATGTTTTAAATATCATGTGTACGAAATCTATGTATAGATTTCGCTATAGCCTGCTTGCTATACAGCCCAGTTTGCTACATATACTCCTGACTAAACATGTAGAATTGTAGTATCCCCTGTAGCATGGAATATGTAAATTCATGTGTCAACTCTATTATGGAATGAAATCCATCTATGATTGATTTTTAATTTGTTAAAAGGTGCAGCCAGCATTATGATATATGTGCAATAAAAAATATGTATGTAAAAATTATGCTACATGTTTAACCACTTGCCTACTGTGCACTTTTACCCCCTTCCTGACCAGGCATTTTGAATGACAATTACGCAGTCCTGTAACACTGTACCCAAACAAATTTTTATCATTTTTTTCACACAAATAGAGCTTTCTTTTGGTGGTATTTAAGTCACCACTGGTAAAAAAAAAAAAAAAACAACTTTCATAGTTTGTTATAAAATTTTGCAAACAGGTAATTTTTCTCCTTCACTGAAGTGTGCTGATGAGGCGATGCTGATGAGGAGGCACTGATGGGGACATTGATCAGGGGACACTGGCAGGCACAGATTGGCAGCACTGTTCTGATAATCAGTACCCTGATTATCAGTGTGCATGTCCCTTTTAGAGAAGCTGGTTATCGACTCTCTTCTCCAGTGGTAATAACTGGCTTCTATTTACGATATTTACAAGCATCCGTGTTCACGGCGCACAGCGCGGCGATCGGGCTTGAGGCTTGTCCCTCGGACAAACCCCAGTCCCAATCAGGGTAAAGAGCCAATTAAATTGGCTCTTTACCACGTGACCGGCTGTGTCCAATCACAGCTGGTCACATGATGTAAGCAAATTACCGTAACAAGGTGTTACCGGGTCCTCCTCCTCACACAGCGATCGCGCGTGAGAAGGAGATAGCTCCTTACCATTCACAGTTCACACCAAGCACACTGATCCCGATCCCCCCCCGTAATAAAGAGGATCCGTCACCACCTCATCAAAGTGCCTGTCACCTGCCCATCAAAGTGCCTGTCACCTGCCCATCAAAGTGCCTGTCACCTGCCCATCAAAGTGCCTGTCACCTGCCCATCAAAGTGCCTGTCACCTGCCCATCAAAGTACCTGTCACCTGCCCATCAAAGTACCCAACGGTCAGCTGCCCATCAAAGTACCCGAGTACCTGTCATCTGCCCATCAAAGTACCCGAGTACCTATCACCATCTCATAAGAGTACCCAAGTACCTATCACCATCTCATAAGAGTACCCGAGCATATGTCACCATCTCATCAAAGTACCTATCATCCCATCAGAGTACCCGAGTACCTGTCACCAGCCCATCAAATTTCCCGAGTACCTGTCTCCAGCCCATCAGAGTACCTGTCATCAGCCCAGAGTACCCGAGTACCTGTGACCAGCCCCTGCTTCATAAAATATATTTTGGGGTGTTTACTTTCCAAAATGGGGTAATTTTCTGGGTAATTCCACTGTCCTGGTGCTTCAGGACCTTCAAAAGTGCAATAGGTAGGAATGAAATTAGATGTGTAATTTATGCTCTTAGAATGCCTGAATGTACTACTTCAATGTTGGACCTCTCTATGTGGCCAGGCTGTGTAAAAGTCTCACACATGTGGTATCGCCATACTCGACAAATAGCAGAATGTATTTTGGGGGTAATTTTTGCTATGTACATGCTATGTGTTAGAAAAATCTTATAAATTGACCACTTTGTGTAAAAATAAAAGCATTTTCATTTTCTTTCCACATTTTTCGAAGAAGGAACCATACAAAAGACTCATGCTGCCTTATAGAATATACGTTGGGGTGTTTGCTTTCCAAAACTTGGTCATTTTTTGGGTAATTCCATTGTCCTGGTGCTCCAGGGCCTTCAAAAGTGTTAATAGGTCGTTAGGAAATTAGATGTGCAATTTATGCTCCTAGAACGCCTGACAGTGCTCCCTGCATGTTGGACCTCTCTATGTGGCCAGGCTGTGAAAGTCGCACACATGTGGTATCGCTATACTCGGGAGGAGTAGCAGAATGTATTTTGGAGTGTAATTGGAAGTATGCATATGCTGTGTGTGATAAATAACTTATGACAATTTTGTATAAAAAAAAAAAAAAATAATTCTTAATTTTCCCAAGAATCGTGGGAAAAACATACAACTTCAAAAAACTTGCCATGCCTCCTACTAAATACCTTGGAATGTCTACTTTTCAAAAAGGGGTCATTTGGGGGGTATTTGTACTTTCCTGACATTTCAGGGCCAACAGTGCAATCAATTTTTGATGATTGGCACCATAGCTTGTAGACTAACTTTCACACAGACCAAATAATATACACTTTTTGGGTTATTTTTACCAACGATATGTAGCAGTATAGGTTCTGGCCAAAATTTATGAACAAAAATGTTATAGAAACTAAAAAAAAAGTTTTTTTTCTTCAAAATTTTTGCTCTTTTTCACTTATGTCGCAAAAAATTAAAAAACCCAGTGGTGATTAAATACCACCAAAAGAAAGCTCTATTTGTGTGAAAAAATGTGTTTGGATACAGTGTTGCATGACTGTGTAATTGTCTTCAAAGTGTGAGAGCGCTGAAAGCTGGTCTAGGAAGGGTGGGGGTATAAGGGTCCTGTATTGAAGTGGTTAAAATATGTTGTATTTTATGTACTAATTATTGTTATGTACTAATCCTTACTATGTATATATTTCCTTATAGACTGCATGGAATATGTAAACCCAGTCATTATGTAATGAAATCCATTTATGATTGATTTTAAAGAAAAAAACTTTTATTCAAAATAAATAAAACTGATTGTTGAATTTTAAACTATTGTATGGTGATTTTAATTGTGTGGCAATTAGCAACGCAAAAGTCTGTTTTCACTAGGTTTTGGAATAGTAAGATGGGATTTGCTTCAACTAAATCCTCAATACTGGATTAAAAGCACTATATGTAAAAAAAAAAAAAATGGAGTGCGCTGGGGAGCATGGCCTGGACATGACTGAGTGAGGACACACTTCTCTCGAGCTTCTGGCCTATCTAGCTCCATCTCACCCCAAACTAAACAGCATGCACTCGGCCAAGAAGCGAAAGGCAAAGGGAGGCACAAAAGCAGCTATAACCTCCAAAACCAGCAGAGAAATAGCACACTATTTCTCACAATTCCAGGCGTCTTCACCTGCTAACAAGATGGCAGAACCGGGTGGGGAGACATCTGGGGTCCTAGGCCTGATCAATCACCCTGTGTCTCCTACGGCATCTATGGAGTCGGACTCCTACTCAGACACCCTGCAGCCCTACACTATGGTTCCAGAGGCTCCCCACTTTGCACATCTAATGTGGGCATGGATTCGGAACTGTGGACACTTCTAAAGGCCCTCCCGACCAGGGCCGACATGGAGTCTTTCATCGGCAGACTGGAGGCTCAACACCAGAGGAACGTCCAGGAGGTGAGGGGCGAGATGCGGTCTTTGCCGTCAAGACTGACTGCAGAAGCCTCACTGTTAGAACTGCAACAGAGGGTGACCTCCCTGGAAAACCTACAGGAAGCCCATATTGATGCCGCAACCACATTGCAACTACATATGGAAGAAATGGAGGATGATGGAACAATCTGTGCCTCAGGGGTCTGACGGAGGCAACAGGACCTGAGGACCTTGCTAAAACTGCAGCAGCTATGTTCCGAAGTCTACTGGATAATGCCCTCCCTGCACAACTGGAGTTCGACTGGATTCAAAGGGCTCAAGGCCCCCGCTCTATAGACCCTAACCGCCCGCGAGATGTTAACTGTTGGCTGCACCATTTCTCTCACAAGGAGAGCATCATCCACAAAGCATGGGAAGCTGGCGAGATTGATTCCAATGAAGCAACCATCAAGCTCTTCATGGATGTGTCCCACGCCACTCTGCAGAGACGTGCCATGCTCCGACCTGTCCTGGATCTGGCCCGACAGCATGCTGCCACTTATCGCTGTGGGTATCCACTTGCCGTCACCTTCATGAAAGACCAGCATGCCTTCACCCTCCATTGACCTGGAGACCTGCAGGGTCTTTTCAATTTCTTGCATACGGAACCCATCCTGGGCCCAAATTGGCTGGTTTTCCTCCCATGGCTGACTGGCCGCACAGGATCATCAGCACCATGGAGGAGCTACCAGCTCAGGCCGCAGAGACAACGACGGAGGTCCCGGGCACCCACTCCGGATGCCCCACTTGAGTCTTAGATGCTGAATCTCCCCTGCTGCCCCATATGCCCTTAATACAGTAGTGCCCACACACTGAACAGCAGTGGCATAGTCTCTGATCAGTTAGACTTCCGTTGTTAGAGAGACAAGCGCACCATTCTAACAATGCAGACCGTTCCATTTCTACGGAGCAACTTGTCCAGGTCTACCCTGCTTGAACAAGACCTCTTCCCCACATACCACATTAATGATAGAGCCAAGACCCTTGGGCTTCTCTCTCCTGCTGGGACATGCATAGACCGATTTTATATTACCTAACAGTCCACGTCCTACCCATTCCAGCAGGATCAGAACTATGTGCCTGGCCGGTGCTGAGCTGCTGCCTGGTCTGCATTGATTGTGTGGCGTTTCTTGAAGCCTTTATGTCTCAGTGCTGCATTGCATGCCCCAACCATTACTGCTGAGTATTGCGGTCACTTGGCTGCTCCACCACTACTAACTTCCCAAAGAGGACACCCCAAACACACTGACTGACTAAGGGGGTCAAACCCATTCTGAAGAGCTACCTCCCCACGTAGAGACACCCAGGGAGTGCTTGGATCATTAGGGTTCCGCCCTCCCCCTCTAAAGAAGACAGAGAACACTTGCAATGCTCTGGCTTTGATTAATATCCCAGCGCGAACTGTGAACTTTTGTAAGCAATAAGGAATATTGTTCCACTCTTAGACAATGGGCTCTAAGTTTAGTTACTGCACCCGGAGAACTTCCACTCCTGCCCGGAGTCTCTCGGGGGACGTTTGACTTACCTGGATCGGAGGCCCTATCCCCGGTAAGTGTCAAGTGCGGGCGGGTCGCCCGCTCTGTCCCTTGCACAGCTGCTTGCACTGAAGTGCCTGCAACGGACCACACCAAGAGGAATCTTTATGGGCGGGAGCACCTCCGGTCTCTTGCTCTACCCGAACTGCCGGAAGACGGAGGGAGATCCTTGTGGATGGAGACAAAAAACAGAGAAATCCAAGCTCAACTTACTGACCAGTCTGCCCCCAATCGAATTCACCTGTCTAACAGTAGCATTTAAAAGGCAGGGGATTGGTTACACACATTTGCAAGTGTATGGCTACACATGGTTACACACATTTGCAAGCTGCAGGCCCCGATAAGGCTCCCTGTGTACTGCAGACCTAACTGTATAAGAGGCTTCACAGTGGAAGCACATACAATTTAATGGATAGATGAAGGACAGGTGACTGGAGGAGCCCAACCCTTCTTAAAGGTACAGGACCAGACCAGACACCCAGCCGTGGCCCAATGGCGGCTGCGGTGCTAGTGTGTTACCTGACTGGTCAGTAAGTTGAGCTTGGATTTCTCTGTTTTTTGTCTGTATCAGCCTTTCCATAGCTCCTTGCTGCAATGGCCAGTTATAGGTGGGGGACAGTGACCTTGTTTTGTATTGGATCCTTGTGGATCCCTGTGGATTTATGTTGTCCATCTGTATTCATCAGTTTTGAATAGTACAGAGGTTGCATAGTTAATTAGTTACACTATGTTAATGAATGGTATACTTAATGCTAGGTTCCACAAAATGCCTGGTTTTGATGTGTTAGGTCCACACAGGACAGAGTGCTTGGGGGCCGGAGCTGTTGGGCGCGAGTTTAGTGATGGCCGGAGTCAGCTTTTCACCCCCGATACCCCCCTCTCCCATTGGGGATCCGAGGAGTCCTGGGTTGGCGGGGAGGGGATGTGAACGCTGGAATCACCTGCTGCCTTGTGGCCGAGTCGCTCGGTCACAAAAAAACGTTATCTGACCTATGCTCTCTCGGCTGGGTTGGTTGGAGTGGGCTCGGTGTGTTCTCCCGAGGCCTACTCCAGTCACTCCCCTGCATAGACCAGCATACTTCTCGCCTCATTTCGGGTGAGGTGTGCCATTTCAAGCTTGGTGCTTGCTACTCTTAGTTCCTTAGTTTACCCCTTTATTCTCTTTTCAGCTCTACTGCAGAGGTTAGATACTTAAACCTCATTACTCTCTTATTTTCTTTTATCCTTCTTACTTCCCTTCAATATCCCCCTCCCTAACCCACCCACAGTTTCCCTCTTTCAACGATCCCGGTTGGTGATGTTTGGTCTACAAATATACTCTTTAAATGCTAAAGGCCTCAACGCGCCTGAAAAGCGGCTTATGAATGACTTAAAACGCGCCCGAGCGGACATAGCATTCATTCATAGGCTAGCGCATCCTTAAGAACAGATTATACCACCTAACATATCCCTCTACTAATAACTCTAAATCCAGAGGAGTCTCCATCATCTTATCCAGTAAACTACCGTGGATCTGCCATGGATGAAGAGGGATGATTTGCGTTCATCAAAGGCCTTCTAGGAGACGGACAGCTGATTTTGGCATCTATGGGACGAATGAACATCGGGACTCTTTCCTCCGCCACACTCTGGACAGATTGTCAGACTTCCAAGAAGGACAACAGATCCTCAGAGGAGATTTTAATGTCCCCCTAGACACCACACAGTGGACACATCCTCAGGCTCTTCCTCTGTCCCCATCAGCTCTCGCAAATGGATCACACAATCCATTCACAGGGCGCAACTGATAGCCATATGGCGACTGCAACACTCAGGGGAGAGGGATTACACATCCACCCCCCCCCCATAAAATCTATTCCCGGATAGACAATTTTTAAATTCCCCACGGTCAACTTCATGCGGTCCGCGATTCATCCATTGGCTCTAGGACATGGTCCGACCACGCCCCCATCACCCTGACCTACACAATCTCCGATGCTTCCTCCTCCAGGTTCCGCTTCTGGAGGGTAAACAAAACACTCCTACAAATCAACAGAAGTCCTGGAAGAAGTGACCAAAGAACTAGTTTTACTTTCAAACAAACTCACCTTCGGAATGCGACACAGGCGTGGTGTGGGAAGCTCACAAACCTGTTATCACAGGTGTACTTATCAAGCATGGCGCACGGATCAAGAGGGAAACCAGTTGGAACTGCTTCTCACTAAGCTTCACGCCGTTGAAGCCCAACACTCTCCCACCCGCTCATCAGATACCGAACTTACCACTCTCCGAGCTCAAATTAACGACCTCCTTCGCTATAGAGTCAAGGCAGCACTGCAAAAATGCCAAATTACATATGAATCCGGGGACAAGTGTGGGAAACTTTTAGCCAAAATGGTTAGGGAACATAAGCTGCAAAACGTACATCTCCCACATCTCGACACCACAAGACCCAAAAGTTGTCTTGCCCCAACAAATTACTAAAGCGTTTAGGGACTATAACGTGACTCTCTACAACTTACCCCCCCAATGGGGTCTCAAAACATAATAGATGAATACATTTCATGGTTCATCTCTTTAACTCCACAACCCGATCAGCCAAGCGGTCCTAGAACCATTTATTAAATTCCAGGTATAAGTTTTCCATTTACCCGGATATCGATGGTGTGTGACAGTCCAGAAAAGGGAGGAAGTCCTAATGCCTATGCACGCGAGACTCACAGAGACCCCTTCCGGTGGAGACAGGGATCGAACAATTTCTCTACTTGGTACTTTACATAAGTAGATAATACAAAACTCTGGGGTAACCCCCCCATTCAACATCTCTCAGTGCAATATCAGGGATTTGCGAAATCATTAAACA
>BLSH010188177.1:170337-182668 GCA_018402905.1 Glandirana rugosa | reverse complement strand
ACATACCACATACACTGCATATATCATTTGAGGAAAATATGCTTATAAAATTGTTTACTATTTGCCAATTAAAAAAAAAAAGAATATATATATATATATATATATATATATATGTCCCCGGATTTCATTTTAAAAATCTGGTCACCTTACCATAGGCAGATGGGGCATGGGAGCTAAACTCCCCAGAGCTATATATATGTAGTTAGCTACTGCAAAGGCCCTGCACAGGACTGAAGCCCCAGGAGAAGTGTACAGGATTCAGTAGGTGCAGCTGCAATCTTCCTGACTCTAATACAATGTGAAGTGATTTGTGAGCAGGATGCATAAGGATTCAGGGGCCAAGTCAAAGCCCTCTGAAGTGAGTACTAACCACTTGCCGACCGCCCACCGGCGTCTGACGGCAACAAAGTGGCTGGATATCGCAAACCGCTGTCATATGACGGCGACAGCGGCCGCGATCACGAGCCGTGAGCGCACGCGCCATTCGACACAGCGCCATTCGACACAGGACCGATCACTCTACAGGGCCAGGCCAATGATATTTGGCCTGGCCCTTCCGATCGGTCCTGGCCAATGATAGGCTCCTCTGCCTCTGTAATGTAAACAGAGGCAGAGGAAGTGAGCTCAACTTCCTCCCTGAAGCCCATTTAACCCCTTGATCGCCCCCCCCCCCAGTTAACCCCTTCATTCCCTGTCACCCCCTGTTACAGTGTCATATAGTGCAGTTATCTGATTTTTACCAATCGCTGTACTTGTGACCATGGGCGTCCGCAGAAATTTTTTCAGGAGGGGGCATCATTTTAAGGTCACCCATGCTATGCCGCTTTTTGACATTATCACATTATCACGGTCAGAGACTGCAGACATAGTACAGGAGATGGTCAGAGACTGCAGACATAGTACAGGAGATGGTCAGAGACTGCGGACATAGTACAGGAGATGGTCAGAGACTGCAGACATAGTACAGGAGACGGTCAGACACTGCGGACATAGTACAAGAGACAGTCAGAGACTGTGGACATAGTACAGGAGATCATCAGACACTGCAGACATACTACAGGAGATCGTCAGAGACTGCAGACATACTACAGGAGATGGTCAGAGACTGCAGTCATACTACAGGAGATGGTCAGACACTGCAAACATAGTACAGGAGATGGTCTGAGACTGTGGACATGGCACACGAGACGATCAGAGACTTCATACATAGCCCAAGAGGATAAGGACCTAGTGGGCAACCCCCGATCCGATCCCTGATTCCAGGGGGGGGGGGCAATTATCTGTGGACGCCCATGCTTGTGACCCTTGTGACACTAAATCAGTGTTAGGGTAGGTAGTATTGGGCCTAGGTAGGTGTAAATACCCCCCTTGCCCCCCCAATAAAGTTTCTAACCCCTTGATTGCCCCCTGTCACCTGTGATCACCGTATAAGTGTCACGGGTGACGCTAGCTAGATAGTTTTTTTCCCCAATCAGATTACCCGCCGTATATTATTTTATATACCTTTTATAGGTTTTAACCCCCGATCACCCGGCGGTGACCCCAGTTAGGTTTTAGCGTGCGTTAGGGTCAGTGTAAACCCCAGGCAGGGCCAGTTAGTGAGGTACTCTGACACGTACACATGCACATTAGATAGGTGTTAGATACTATTGTAGTATCTGATCAGATCAATATCTGTGATCTGATCAGATATATATTAGCGTCCCCAGTACATTAGTGTTCCAAAAAATGCAGCGTTAGCGGGATCAGCCCAGATACCTGCTAGCCCCTGCGTTTAGCCCCTCCACCCAGCCCAGCCCACCCAAGTGCAGGATCAGTAGATTGCTGTCACTTACAAAACACAGAACACATATCTGCAGCGTCTGCAGAGATCACACCCGATCCCTGAGAAATCAGATTTTGTGGTGATTTTCTGTGATTTTGGTAGCGTTTTAAACAGGCTCTGACAACCAGGTGCACTTTTTTGCCTGTGAGTCACAGTAGTGTACCTATAAATTTAGAAAGTCCAAAATGTCCAATCCGAGGTACACTACCGAAGAGGCCTACAATATGCTGAGTATGACAGATGAGAGCGATGGGGAAGTCTCACTGTCTGAATCAGGCTCAGCATATGAACCTGTAGACAGCAGTGGCACCCTGTCAGATAGCTCAGACGACAGAGTTGTGGTCCCTGCTAGAGTCAGGCGTACCAGACCCCGTTCTGCTGCCGCTGATGTGCATGAACTGCAGGGCTCTCGTATGCAGCAGAGAGCCAGTACTAGCGCCGCTACTCGTTCTGGTGACCTGGCAAGCACCAGCGGCCTAGTACCCCCTGGACGTAGACGAACCAGCACTGTAGTATCACGTGGTGATATGGCGAGTCCCATAAGTGCAGTACAAGCTGGTGTGGCTAGCACGAGTAATGTCCCACAACCACGGAGAAGACAAACACAGGCCCGCAGAACCCATAGTGCGCTTCCTAACACGTTTGCAAACCCTGATTGCCAACCCACCACTGATGCAGCGCCCGTACTTCCCCCATTCACTGCCCAACCCGAAATCACGGTGAATACAGCTGATTTTACGGCCACTGATTTTTATTCGCTGTATTTCACAGAAGATCTCTATAGATCTATTGTGGACCAAAGCAATTTATATGCTGGTCAATTCATCGCTGCTAATCCCCATTTGACACTTGCCAGAGACTGGAAACCAATCATGGTTCCAGAATTTTAGACCTTTCTGGGCCTTTCCTTCCTCATGGGCATAACTAAAAAAACTGAGTTCCGTCATATTGATCCACTGACCCAATTCACCATATGCCCGTGTTCTCTGTTTGCATGTCCAGGGCACGATACCAGCAGATTTTGCGGTTCATGCACTTTGTTTTATTTTTTTATTTACCAATCAGACTTGAACAGCTATCTCCATCAAGTTCTCAGATGTATCTCCTAAACAGAGTAGTGTTCTTAAGCATCATCTTGGTATTTGCCTTCTTTTTCCATCAATTTTTTAATTATACTTTATTCATTACAGGGTAAGTTTACTATAAATATTATTTAAAAAAAAAAATTCTCCCCAAAGCACAACATTATCCTTTCCCGGGCTATAGATTTACACAGTATTTGCGTCTCTCTTTCCCCTCCTCCTCACCGAAAACCAGACACCGGGGGGCCCCTATTTATCTCTATCGTCCTCTATCTTTCCTGGTGCACCCCACCCTCCTCTTGTATGACCCATCTTCCCCAGATTCAATCAAACTCAGTCGTCTTACCTCTTCTCCTATACTCAAATTTTTCTTTCCTTATGACCCTGTGCACCTCTTTCTCCCACTCTACCCTACTTGGAGGTTCTACCGATAGCCATTTTCTGGCCAGAAAAAGACACCTGATTATTGCAACTCTGCTGTTTCTCCTGTTTTTGTCCTTTGTCACATATCCTAATATACATATCTTTGGGTCTACTCCGAGATCTAATTTGAAACTGTTATTTATTTTATTAATAATTCCCTTCCGATATCTTTTGAGCTTGGGGCACCTCCACATCATATGAATTAAGTCCCCCACTGGGGCACCACAACATGGGCATCCCACATCTTGCCTCCTCCCATACCTAAACAGTTTTTGGGGGGTTCTGTATGCCCTATGCAAAAGAATCAGGTATGAGACCATTTGTGAAGGAGCCAACGTACATTGTGGACCTGCTTCCAAAATCTGTTTCCAGTGTTCCTCGGGTATTGGCCCTAGATTACTTTCCCAACCCTTTTTGCAGGGTAACTCTTCGTATTCTGTTATTTGCTCCCTTTATAAATAGATTAGATCAGCCCCCTAAGGCTGCTTGCTTGAGTCGCCTTTCATAGGAGAAGGGCCTCACTCCATCCTATCGGGTTCTCCCTAAATTGCGCTCTTAGGGCATCCTTCACCTGCGGTACTTAAAGAAGGTCTGTTTGGGGATGTCATATTCCTCTCTTAATTCCTGAAAAGATTTCAATGTTGTATATAATTGAGCGAGTCTAGATGAGCCACAGCAGTCCCAGTCCCTGCTTCTATCTATTTTTATTAGTTCCGGCAGTTTCTTCCAAATCTTCCCCTTGTTTGTCGGGAGTGAATTCAGGAGAGAGTCTGCCTCCAGGGCCTCTATCAATGTGTTGTGACCTGAGCCCTCTCTCATAATTTCCCCTGTGATGTTCCCAATATTTAGGTGTTGCATCCATGTTGCTAAAAAGTAGCACCATGGGTGCGGGACATCCAGGCCCCCCCTTACCCTGGGTAGCTGCAGTGTATGCCACCGTATTCTTGAATGTCCATTCTTCCAAATTAAATCCTTAAATACGCTATCTAGCTTTCGGAAGCACCATTTGTTTATCCATACTGGGGTATTGTGTAACACTTACATCAGTTGTGGCATACAGATTATTTTTATTAAGTTACATCTCCCAGCTACTGATAAGGGTAGTCGACGCCACACCTTCCCCTTTTCTTTAAATCTGTCTATCAACGGGGCCATATTATTATCTATGTAGTCTTTTGGATTTTTTGTTGCATACACTGCCAGGTATTTCATTTTATCCACCACTTTTAACCTTACTGCCTCTGACGGCAGCTCTATCTCATGTGGGTCTATGGGCATCAACATTGACTTATCCCAATTAATTTTCAGCCCAGACATCCGTCCGAAGCGTTCAACTATTTTCATTGTTGCCAACAAGAACCCACCTGTATCGCTCAGAAACAGCAGCGTGTCATCCGCATAGGAAGGCCAACTTCTCGAGAAGTTCCGGTTCCGGTATGGCGCTGTGAGGACGTCTCTAACAAAAGCTCCCCGGTCAGGTAATAGTAAACATACCATATCCATCAGCTTCTGCGGCTCGGACTTCCAGGACCATGGGTAAATGTACGGGGAAGACAATACCATTGCAGGCTACCCCGTCAGGCTCCATTAAAAGGTTCTTGGCAGTAGAACCCGAGGATTCCCTGGATGCCGATGGCCTGGGCCGCTCACCGCGCATAAGTGACTCCGCCCCCGCCATAAAACAACACGCAGGCCTCGCTACCCGTCTCCCTCCATCTTCTCCAAAGGTGAAGACGGGGCTTCGCAACGTTCGGAGGTGGCAGCGTTGGTCAGCGGCCTACCCACCAAAGGCGAATTAGCCTCTATGCTGCATAGCCTGGAACGGGCGATCAAAAAGGAGGTATCGGTGGTGAGGTCAGATCTCTCCCAGGTCTTATCACGGGTCGAGGAGTCGGAGCAACGCCTTGATAGACACGCAGCCGCCATTTGAGATTTGCAAGCTACGACCAAACAATTACAAATAGCCCACAGGATGGCGATGTATAAAATAGAGGACCAAGAAAACCGCAACCAAAGGAATAACATCCGCATCCGAGGCCTGCCCGAAGCCACTCGGCATGATGACCTGCAGGCCTCGGTGCGGGGCATCTTTAACCAGCTACTAGGCCACGAGGCAGACCACCCTCTAAAAATCGACCGGGTGCACAGAGCTCTTCGGCCTCGCTCGCAATCCTCTGAGCTGCCGAGAGATGTGATCTGTCGGGTCCATCACTACGGCGAGAAGGAGCTTATAATGAAAAAGGCCAGGGATGCGAACTCGCTGGATTTTGACGGCGCCATGCTTTCGTTCTTTCCCGACCTGACTAAGGAAACTCTGGATCGTCATTGAGCCCTGAAGCCTCTCACAGAAGCTCTCAAGGCGAAGGGGATCTCGTACCGATGGGGCTTCCCATCATGCCTCATAGCGCATAAGGACGGTAGGTCAGCGATCCGTCGCTTCCCGGAGGAGCTTGAGAAATTCTGCCTGGATGTCGGGATTTCCCCCCCTGAGCTCCCAGGCTGGTCGGAGGGTATCCCATCTCTCACCCCGCCACAGGAGTTCCAATGGCAGAAGGTGTCCCGTAACCGCCGGTCTGCCACACAGGAGCCTGCTGTCTAACCTGCGATGCCAATCAGTCTGCGGACAATAGTGTACCTACATCGGGAAAGGCCTTGGTGACTGTTTCGGTTTACTTCTTCGCTCCCCAGGGTCCCCCTCAAGTGTGTGGACAGTGTTTAGAGCACATTGGGCATGGCAACACACGGTTCGCTACTAAGGATTTCTGGAGCTCAGCTCACCGCCCAGAGCCACGGTAGAATACTCCTGCCATGGTTGATAATGTGAGTGATTGACTTCAGGTCATACTAATCTGATCACGATGCGGCACTCCGGCTAGAACTGGGGTGTGTAGCCTTTAGCGCCGCTACACTCCTCCACTGCACTCGGGGACATGGGCCAATCTAACTAGCGTTTTTTTAAGCTTTACCGTTTATTTTGACTGTTTCATTTTTCACTCTTTCCCCAGGTACCAATACATCTGCAGATTGACTTTGACAGCAGTATGTTCCTTGCGAGAAAGGTTTCGATTTGGTTTATGGTTTTTTGATATGGTTTTTTGATATGGTTATATTCCTGCTGCAACTTACTGACCGGGGCCTCTAGGGAGCGACTTGACAAACTCTGTGTCGATGTTCCCTGGACTCCCTGCACTTTTCACTATTGCTGGGGGGATTTGGGGGGCCTGGCGTGGGGGGGGTCCTCCTCCAATTTCGGGGTTGGGCTCCCGGCCGTGGGGCCGCCTGGGTCTCGCCCAGTAAAGCACCGCATTGCTATGCGTGCCTTCCAATTTTTCATTTGTTGGATTTCATTGTCTTTATGCCGTATACTACTCACATTCTCGATTCCCCTTACTTCTCTACTGTTTTTTCTCTTGACTTCTCCCCCCTCTCACGTTCCCTTCCTCCTCCCCCTCCCCCCACTCCCGGCTTCTCTCCACCGTTTATATATACTAATGTATCTATTTCTGTTATAGATGAGGACCCTCAATGTTATCTCTCTTAACGTCCGGGGACTGTGCTCGCCAGGTAAGAGACATGGGTTATACAGAGAACTTAAACGACTACAAGGTGACGTTGTCTTCCTACAAGAGACACATCTCACCCCATTCACCAAGGTGAAACTGTTTTCTCCGTCTCACCCCACCTGGCTGTATAGTCTCTCGGACGTTAGGAAATCTAAGGGTGTAGCCATAGGCTTCCACAGAGACTCCCCCTTTACAATTGGAGAGACTTTAATAGACAAGAATGGACGCTATATTTTTGTCAAGGGCAACCTGGGTAGTATTCCGTGTACGTTGGCCACAGCTTACGCCCCCAATCATAACGCTATTCCATTTTTATCCTCCACCCCAACCACCCTGAGGGAGTTTGCGTCTGGATGTGTTATATGGGATGGGGACCTAAACATCCCTTTAGAACCTAAACTTGATACCTCCTTGGGCACTTCACACATCCCCCACAGAAAACTGTTAGCATTTCGTAAACGTCTAATAGAATCCCAGCTGATGGATGCATGGAGGATGGGACACCCATCGGTAAGAGACTTCACCCACTATTCTAACTTACATGACTCTTACTCGAGAATTGACTATATCTTTATAGACCACCACCATTTGGAGTTTGTGGCCAGCACGAATATCGGCCCAATGGTGTACTCAGATCATGCCCCGGTATGTCTATCCATTCGGGTGCCTGACCTTCCATGCAGACCCAACAACTGGAAACGTAATGATACTTTGCTACGAGAGGAATTGGACAAAAAATCCATAGCTGAAGAGATATTAACATACTTTAGGGAAAACTCTACCCCCGAGATCTCCCCTGGAATACTCTGGGAAGCTCACAAGGCCTATGTCAGGGGTAAGCTAATCGAGTTGGGGTCAAGGAAAAAGAAAGATAGACTTAAAAGACAGTCCCAGCTAATTAAAGAGATAGCAGATTTAGAAAGAAACCACAAAACAAATAACTCCCCCTTGCTTCTACACTCCCTGACACTGAAGCGTGAAGAACTAAAGGACATCTTCCAACTAGAACAGAAGAATACGTACAGATTAATATCCCAGAAATTTTATGAATGGGGCAACAGATCAGGGAAATTATTGGCATGTTCACTACAACAAAAGAAATTGGCCTCTTTCATACCCAAAATTAAAGCCCCTACGGGGGAGATGGTAAACGTGACCAAAGCAATTGCCAGGGTATTTCACGCGTTTTACCAACAATTATATCATGTTCCCGATAGTATAGGTGATCCTAACGAGCGAGCTAGGAAAATTTCTCAATACTTAGCACAGGCTAACCTGCCGAAGTTACCTCTTTCCACCCTAGAGGTTCTGGAAGCAGACATCTCGACCCATGAGCTCTCTATGGCGTTAAAATCAATGGCAGCAGGTAAGGCCCCTGGCCCAGATGGCTCCACAATCGCATATTGTCGTACATTTTCGGAAATTTTATTACCCCATCTGACTAAGTATGTAAATAAAACAGTGAGCGGCGACCACCTTCGACCAGAAACTTTACACGCCCACATCACCATATTACCCAAACCGGGGAAAGATCCAAGTTTGTGTAGTAGTTATCGCCCCATATCTCTGCTAAACATAGATGCTAAACTAGACACAAAAGTATTAGCTAACAGGCTTCTCCCATTTATCCCACAGCTAATTTCCCAGGACCAATGTGGTTTTATCCCGGGTCGTGAAGCCCGGGATAACTCTCTGAGAACGATAGCCCTAATATCATATGTCAGGTCGATGTCCCAACCCACCCTGTTACTATCTACGGATGCCGAGAAAGCGTTCGATAGGGTGGGTTGGGACTATCTATTGGCAACCATTGAATCCTTTGGTATAGGACCTAAAATGCAACAAATGATAGCAGCTATATATAACCATCCAAGGGCCCAACTTCGTACTAACGGGACACTGAGTGAATCGTTCACCCTATACAATGGCACCAGACAGGGGTGCCCGCTTTCCCCGATACTATTTGCTCTTTCTTTAGAGCCGCTTCTATCAATCATCAGACAAAACCCTGACATACATGGTGTACGAGTAGGACAGAGGGACCATAAATTTGCGGCAAACGCGGATGACATTTTGTTCTACATCCAGCAACCCCTGATCAGTATCCCGAACTTATTACAGGCCTTTAGGACATACGGTGAAATTTCTAATTTTCTTATTACCCCGACGAAATCTGGAATTCTGAACATCTCGATCCCCGAATCATTAGCCTCTCAATTGAAGCGATCTTTACCCTTCCCGTGGAAACCATCCACACTGAAATATTTGGGAATTTTTCTTACACCAAGCCCCTCACATTTATTTAGAGCAAATTATATTCCCCTGCAGAATTCCATTAGATCTGACCTACATAAGTGGACTCACCTTCCGCATTCGTGGTTAGGTAGGATAAATGTGATAAAGATGAACTTACCACCCAGGCTGCTTTTCATGTTTCAAATGATCCCATACAAAATTCCCCCGGGTTTCTTTTCTATCATTTCCTCCCACATAATTATATACATATGGAAACGTCGACCTTTGCGATTAGCTAAACAATGCCTATATAAACCTAAAGGTCTAGGGCAGTGGTTCTCAACTCCGGTCCTCAGGACCCCCCAACAGGCCAGGTTTTCAGTATTACCTTGGGGAGATGCAGACTAGAATACGGCAATCACTGAGCAGCAAATGATATCACCTGGGATGAATTTCAGTTATCCTGCAAACCTGGCCTGTTGGGGGGTCCCGAGGACCGGAGTTGAGAACCACTGGTCTAGGGGGACTCTCTCTTCCTAATATTAAGGCGTACTTTCAGGCGGTTATCCTGGCTAGGCTGGCCGACTGGAAGTACAATAAAAACAACAAAATTTGGGTAGATCTTGAGTGTGAACTAAGTGGGAAAGATCTTTTCACTCAAATTTGGATACCGAAAACTCATAGACTTTTAGCGGATCTCACCTCTCCCTTAACCAGATCCTCTCTAGATGTCTGGGACTCGATACATAAGAAACATCAATGGAAATACAACTCACCTCTGATGCCCATCACGGGCCATGCTTTCTTTCCCCCAGGAGAGGATAACCCGAAATTTTGCTCATGGCTGTCACAAACTCAAGTTTGCCTCCATCATTGCACAACCAAAAAGGGTCTAACTCCAATGACAGCTCACGCCTCATTTTCCACTCTTTCACGCTTGGACCACTGGAAACATCAGCAACTAACTCAATTCGTCAAGGCCTTATCAAAGCCACTTAGGACACTAACAGACCTTAACCCGGTGGAAACTATCTTTGCTATGCCTCATCCTCTTCAGAGAAGCATTTCATTATGCTATCAGGCCGTCCAAGCCCTACAATCAGACCACTGGCCATCGTTTCTCCATAACTGGGAAGCTGACCTAAATTCTTCTCTTTCAGATAAACAACGCTCGGTCATATTACAACTAGTACACTCGTCCTCCATATCTACCAGGATAGCGGAATCCAATTACAAACTTTTAACCAGATGGCATTACTCTCCAGTAAACTTGAACAGGTTTTTTCCGGACGTATCTCCACTCTGTTGGAGAGGGTGTGGAGAGAAAGCCACCTATGCTCACATTTGGTGGCTTTGCCCTTTTATAAGACCCTTTTGGCTGGAAGTTAAACGCTGCACTGAATGTATCCAGGGCACAACCATAGGATTGGATCCATGGCTGATGCTCTTTCATTGCACGCCCGAACCAGTAGGACGATATAAAAAATCAATTACCCCCCACCTGTTTAATGCAGCTAAATTGCTAATTCCCAAGTACTGGAAACAACCAACTATCCCTTCTATTAAACAGTGGTTTCAAGTGATAGACAATATATATTACATGGAAGACTTAACCTATGATATGAGGGGGAAACCCGACCTTTCATCGAAAATATGGTCCTGCTGGTTCGCGTTTAAATACTCATCTAAATATGCAGAAATTATGTTGTCTTAGTAAAAATATATGTTTGGATAATTAGTTATGTTACAGCAGCTTAGACGGTGATGCCGGGAGTGGGTCTTCTCTTCTCCTCACCTCCTGACCTTCGAAAACCTTGGATCTCGGTTGACGCTCTTATGGCTATTGCAAGTGGTTCTATAGCAAGTGCAAAAAGCAGGGGCGACTAAGGGCACCCCTGCCTTGTGCCTCGCTCCAGCTGAAATCTTTCTGAACATTTATTATTTATTTTAATTTTTGCTCTGGGGCAGCTGTACAGCAGCCTAACCCACAGCACAAAATTGGGACCCACCTGGAACGCAGCCAGGGCCCTCCACAGATACCCCCCATTCTAGGCTGTCAAAAGCCTTGGCCGCTTCCAACGACAGCACTGCCCTCGTGCCACCGTTTGTCACTGGTGCTTGGAGTTTCAAAAATGCTCTGCTAATATTCCTGCTTGTAGATCTGTTGGGAATGAACCCTGCCTGATCTGGGTGTATGATTCTCTGAATAATTTTTTGCAATCTAGTTGCTAACATTTTTGCTAAAATTTTAGTATCTGTATCTAGTAGAGTTATTGGGCGATAGGAAGCCGGGGCTCATCAGATCCTTGCCTTCCTTCAGTAGTACTATAATAGTTGAGTCGCTCATAGATCTGGGCAAGGTCCCCTTCTCAAATGCTTCATTAAGCGCCAACAACAGCTCTGGGAGCAGTGCTTCCCCGTATTTCTTATAAGCATCTGCTGGGAGACCATCTGGTCCTGGTGATTTTTGATTCGTCAGGGCCTTTACTGCCTTTCTGATCTCATCTCATCCAATTCAATGGGGGTGTCCAGAAACTTCCTCTCCTCTTCCGTTAGACCTGGTATACTTAAATCACCCAAAAAAGTCCTGTAATCCCCCTGCCCCCCCGGCACCTTGAGAGCTATACAATTGCTTATAATATTCCTTAAAGAGATCCAAGAGCTCCAGAGGATGTGACACAA
The DNA here is from genome assembly GCA_018402905.1 of Glandirana rugosa. Classification (NCBI taxonomy): domain Eukaryota; kingdom Metazoa; phylum Chordata; class Amphibia; order Anura; family Ranidae; genus Glandirana; species Glandirana rugosa. The sequence continues at coordinate 170,858 of BLSH010188177.1, read as the reverse complement.
TCTTGCCTCTACTATTTTTTAATATGGAAATGGCTGGTCGTATGGTATTAGCCCTCGCTATCCATGACAGCAGGGTTCCTACTCTTTCCCCTTCTACAAAGTGACTCTGTCTCAGAAAAAGGTGTCTATTTTCTGCTTTTGTTATCAATATTTCTTTATATGCCTGTTGTGCTCCCTCCCATCTGTAGAGTGTTTCTGGGGTAGGATTTCTGAGGTATTGTCTCTCTCCTTCTAATACTTTGTTCATGCTTGTTCTCTCCTGTTCTTTGGACTGTGTTTTTATTTTATTTATTTATTTTTTTTTTTATCACTTCAGTTTACTGCCAGTCAGCTTTGTGTCAGTTTTACTGTCCGCTTTAAATCCTGGCATGTTCACATCATTGTGGTTTCTTTTTCCCTTATAGTAATTTTTTTTTTATATTGATTCTTTCTATACATGTCTTTCTAGCTTCCCTCTGCCTCCCTTATCCCCGCCCCCCCCCCCCCCCCCCCCCCCCGCCCCTATTCCCTCCGTCTCCCTT
>BLSH010188177.1:142998-158739 GCA_018402905.1 Glandirana rugosa | reverse complement strand
CTCAACATGCCTCTCAGCACATTCCTTGGGGTGTCTACTTTCCAAAATGGGGTCATTTGAGGGGGGGGGGGGTTGTACTGTCCCTCCATTTTAGCACCAAAGGAAATTAGATAGGCAGTCATAAAATAAAAGCTGCGTAAATTCCGATATAACTTTTGCGCAAAGCAATAAATATACGAGCCATGTGGCTGAATGCATTTTGGCAAAAATTCAAATTCAAATTGAAAAAAGTGCTCCGGTCCTAAAGCTGAAAGTCCTTCCGGGGCTGAAGTGGCTAATAACCCTGGGAAATAGAGACTAATATCAAAGAGCGTGCTCAGCTGGGCAGAGCTATAGTTTGGGACAGAGAGAGAGAGACTGGTATACTACAGAAGACATTTTGTTAATCTCAGTTGATACAGTAGATAGCTTCACCAGGGAAAAAGTTCGGACCCGAGCTCTGAATCCCATTAAGGTCTATGGGACTCGAATATGGAAAATCAAAAGCACCATTTTGGAGGCTTATGTACAGTATCTTACAAAAGTGAGTACACCCCTTACATTTTTGTAAATATTGTATTACATCTTTTCATGTGACAACACTGAAGAAATGACACTTTGCTACAATGTAAAGTAGTGAGTGTACAGCTTGTATAACAGTGTAAATTTGTTGTCCCCTCAAAATAACTCAACACACAGCCATTAATGTCCAAACCGCTGGCAACAAAAGTGAGTACACCCTAAGTGAAAATGTCCAAATTTGGCCCAATTAGCCATTTTCACTCCCCGGTGTCATGTGACTCGTTAGTGTTACAAGGTCTCAGGCGTGAATGGGGAGCAGGTGTGTTAAATTTGGTGTTATCACTCTCAACATGGCACCTCCTGTCAAAGAACTCTGAGGATTTGAAAAAAAGAATTGTTGCTCTACATAAAGATGGCCTAGGCTATAAGAAGATTGCCAAAACCCTGAAACTGAGCTGCAGCACAGTGGTCATGAACATACAGTGTTTTAATAGGACAGGTTCTACTCAGAAGAGGCCTCGCCATAGTCGACCAAAGAAGTTGAGTGCACCTGCTCAGCGTCATATCCAGAGGTTGTCTTTGGGAAATAGATATATGAGTGCTGCCAGCACTGGTGCAAAGTTTGAGGGGAGTGGGGGTCAGCCTGTCAGTGCTCAGACCTTATGCCGCACACTGCATCAAATTGGTCTGCATGGCTGTCATCCCAGAAGGAAGCCTCTTCTAAAGATGATGCACAAGAAAGCCTGCAAACAGTTTGCTGAAGACAAGCAGACTAAGAACATGGATTACTGGAACCATGTCCTATGGTCTTATGAGACCAAGATAAACTTATTTGGTCCAGATAGTGTCAAACATGTGTGGTGGCAACCAGGTGAGGAGTACAAAGACAAGTGTGTCTTGCCTACAGTCAAGCATGGTGGTGGGAGTGTTATGGTCTGGGGCTGCATGAGGGCTGCTGGCACTGGGGAGCTACAGTTCATTGAGGGAACCATGAATGCCAACATCTACTATGACATACTGAAGCAGAGCATGATCCTCTCCCTTCGGAAACTGGGACACAAGGCAGTATTCCAACATGATAATGACCCCAAACACACCTCCAAGACCACCACTGCCTTGCTAAAGAAGCTAAGGGTAAAGGTGATGGACTGGCCAAGCATGTCTCCAGACCTAACCCTATTGAGCATCTGTGGGGCATCCTCAAATGGAAGGTGGAGGAGCGCAAGCTCTCTAACATCCACCAGCTCCTTGATGTCATCATGGAGGAGAGGAAGAGGACTCCAGTGGCAACCTGTGAAGCTCTGGTGAACTCCATGCCCAAGAGGGTTAAGGCAGAGCTGGAAAATAATGGTGGCCACACAAAATATTGACACTTTGGGCCCAATTTGGACATTTTCATTTAGGGGTGTACTCGCCTTTGTTGCCAGCGGTTTAATTAATGGCTGTGTGTTGAGTTATTTTGAGGGGACAGCAAATTTACACTGTTATACAAGCTGTACACTCACTAATTTACATTGTAGCAAATTGTTATTTCTTCAGTGTTGTCACATGAAAAAATATAATAAAATATTTACAAAAATGTGAGAGGTGTACTCACTTTTGTGAGATACTGTATGTGTTATTGGGCATAAAAAGGGTACGGGGTCTGGGTACTGCCCTGGGAGACATGTATCAATGCAATTTATTTTATTTTTATGATCTTTTTTAAAGGAGCAGTGATTTTGATGATGCTTAAATTGAAACAATAAAATGAAAAATTCCTTTAAATATTGTGCCTGGGGTCCCCTTGGTCTGCCAGTAAAGTGTCTCATCTGTACCATGTATAGAACCTGCTGTTGCAAAACTGACAAATATAAAGGAAAAAAAGACATTTAAATTGTTTTTCCCAGCTACTGCGGCAATAAAAAAATGGAAAATAAAACAGCATGCCCCCCCCCCATGCATACCCAGGCCCTTTGGGGCTGATATGGGTTTGAAAGAGAACCCCACGCCAATTTTTTTTTTTAAATGACATGGAGTCCCCCAAATTCCATATCAGACTCTTATTCGAGCATGCAGCCTGTCAGGCCAGGAAAGGGGGGCAAGAATGCAGCCCCTCCTCCTGTACCATACCAAGCCACATTCCCTCAACATGGGGGGGGTGCTTTGGGGCGGAAGCCTCTTTCCCACAATCCTGGGCAGTGGTTGTGGGCGTCTGCAGGCAGGGGACTTATCAGAATCCGGAAGCCCCCTTTAACAAGGAGCCCCCCCTCCCCATGTACATGAGTATGGTGTACATTGTACCCCTACTCATTCACCAAAAAAATTGTCAAAAAGAAAACAAACACAGTTTTTGACACCGCCCCCTTGTGGCATCCCCAAAGTGCCTGGTATGGATTGGACCCCCACATTGTTTTTCTGAACATTATTCTATTGCCGGCAATGTTTTTTTTTTTCATTCAGCTGTCATACCTATTGTTCATCTCAGTTTGAATAGAGCAAAATGCTACAGCAGGGAGTATACTGGGAGATGGGTCCCAACACTGTGGTGCTCCCAAGGAGAGGCCAGGAGGTACAAGCGAGAGATGGTTGACAAGTGATATACTCCTCTCACAAGTACCTGCTACAGTATGTCCACTGTGGTGTATGGCGTTCTGTGCCAAAGACACCTGTCAGTATCTCAAGTGACGCTGTATGTCATTGCCATCTTTTGAAGAGGAAGAAAAAAATAGGGTTGAGTACACCCCTAGGAGTGAAATGGGACTTTAATGGTGTCAGTCAGTACCCCAACTCTGGAAAAATAAATTTATCTAGACACAAATGTTTGTCTAAAAACACATTTAAGGCTTAAGGCTTTAAATTAAGGCTTCCTCCGGGGAAACGGAAACAGAGTTTGGGTATGTGATCCCTTATTGCGCTGAAAAAGCAGAGATAACTTCGTTCACATGATAGGGAAGAGAAAGGTGCTGAGTGGCTTTTTGTTGCACATGGTTTTTAAGACCAGCCCATTTTTTAAGCCTTAAGCAAAAATAGTAAATGGATTTGCGTGGTGGCCACAGAACCGGAAATAGGGAAGAATGGCATAAAAAAATACGTACTTCCTCACTAAGATCCGCCTACGCTGGGGGAGAGTCTATGTTCCTCTGTTTGGGGGGTTTGGAGGTATAAGGGATATTCTCCTCCTTCCCCCTTCTGTTGGCCGATTAATAAAGTCCCATCGGGTGATCTGACAACGCTTCCTCCCCCAGCTGTGGGGTACATAACTACTGAGTACTAAGAGATTTTGCCCCTCTTTTGTGGGGTCATATCTCTCTTTTCCCTGGGATGCCATATTGTAGTACTCCTCTTAGTGAGCAAGTGCGTATTTTTTGACGCCATTCTTCCCTACTTCCGGTTCTGTGGCCACCACGCGAATCCATTTACTATTTTTGCTTAAGGCTTAAAAAATGGGCTGGTCTTAAAAACCATGTGCAACAAAAAGCCGCTAGGGAGACCTCAGCACCTTTCTCTTCCCTATTGTGTGGACAAAGTTATCTCTGCTTTTTCAGCGCAATAAGGGATCACATACCCCAAACTCTGTTTCCGTTAACCCTGAGGAAGCCTTACAAGGTCGAAACACGTTGGGATAGGACCCAGCATCAGTTACATCCTGTGCTCCCACCCTACTTTCATTTACTTGGTTCCACCGGGTAGTGAATGTATTATTGGTTATCTTTAGGGGGAGGTCCTAAATCTTGCTTGGATGTACACTCATTATGTTTATTTAGGGTTGTTAATGTTGATCATGTTTTGCTAATAACAGCCCCTGTGGGCTTATTTTATCATGTATCAATAAATGTGTTTTTAGACGAACATATGTGTCTAGATAGATTTATATTTCCAGAGTTGGGGTACTGACTGACACCATTAAAGTCCCATTTCACTCCTAGGGGTGTACTCAACCCTATTTTTTTCTTCTTATCCTATAGGGATGCAGTGTCGGCTTTAAGCTTTAGCCTATGTTTCTAAATATGCTCATCTTTTGAAGAGGAACACTACATTTCGGAAAATGTTTCTCAAGTGTGGGTTTTCCTTACTTATGAATATAAAGGCTCATGGCATGTCGAGGGTAGGCATGTGACAAGGCATTGGGCACAATATGGCAGGCTTAACAGGCTTAAAACTACCAGCAGTGGATCACTGTCCTATCCAAGAAGAGTTTTGGTGCCAACACCTGGCCAATTAGATGCCCCTTTACAGGTGTTCGAATCCATCTCCACACCATCCAAAACTAAAAAAAGTCTGCCATTAGTTACACTTTAAAGCTGATTTCCTGGTATAGCTAGTTTTGCATAGTTGCAATGATCCAGCTTAGACCGATGTAAGTTTACATATTTCTTACCTGGCCAATCCCTGTGAAAGTGCAGAATTGCTGCCTGCAGTAGTTGCTGCTGCTACAGTGATCTCCATTGTCTTCTGGATCCTGTGTCAAGCGGCGGCTATGCCACATAGTAACCACAGGGGGTTGCTTGCTCACTCAGCAAGGGTGTCATTTAAAGAATGCTTTGCATGTTCCCAATGAATGCAAAGAATTTTTTGATTGGATAGGTTTTGAGAGGCAGTGAAGTCACTTTCTCCACCTCATCCAATCAGAGAATGCCTTGTATTCTATGAGAAAAATACAAGGTGTTCCCCAAATGGCACCTATGCCAAGTGAGTGACTGCCCTGCACGGGTCTGACACAGGATCCAGAAGACACTGAGGATCACTGTAGACATGCATGGGTGTAGGAGGCTGTAAGCAGGTACAGTGAGGGAAAAAGTATTTGATCCCCTGCTGATTGTGTATGTTTGCCCACTGACAAAGAAAGGATCAGTCTATAATTTTAATGATAGGTTTATTTTAACAGTGAGAGACAGAATAACAACAAAAATATCCAAAAATATTTTTTAAGTTATAAATTGATTTGCATTTTAATATGTGAAATAAGTATTTGATCCCCTATCAATCAGCAAGATATCTGGCTCCCAGGTGTCTTCTATACAGGTAACGAGCTGAGATTAGGAGCACCCCCTTAAAGGGAGTGTTCCTAATCTCAGCTTGTTACCTGTGTAGTGATGCCCCCTTGAGGGTTGCATGATAAGCCGGTTTCCCCGACTCTGGGGGTCCTCCGCCACTCCTGACACACTGGGTTCACTCATGGCAAAATTCACCTTTCAATGAGATACAGTAAAAAGTCACACAGGTTGAGAAAATCAATGGTATTTATTCAAATATTTTGGATTAAGAGGAACTCTGAATTTAACAAACAAAATCGCGATGCAGATAATTCACAGAAACAATGTACTGTAATTCTCATACTCTACATTTCAACACCAGAAAACCAATATAGATTTGTTTGCTGTGCATGAGAGTGGAACACAGGAGAGCAAGGGATTGACTCTTGATCATCAGACCACTCTCTACTACCCACTCCCCTGGCAGCCGCCAAAAGGAATGAAACAAACTCAAATATATGAGTTGGATATTCTATAAACAGATCTAAACCAGAGTACTGTTAATAATAAGGTATAGCAATAGGCAACAGATACCAATAATTCAACCTGCTCTAATACAGAGAGTTCTTAGGTGGATGTGACTTATAATTGACTTAGTTAATAATGATGGCCTATGACAGGAAAGGAAACAGACGAAACTATGATAACTCAAAGTTCTTTGATGAAAACTTCCAATGATCTTCAGCAGGCTCTGTAGTTTAAATGGTAACTCTCAACTGCAGCTGCAATACCATAAACAGGTCTACCAGAAGTGCACAATATGAATAATGAGTGCTATTGCTGTAGCAACACAGAAGAAGCTTCACAGTGATCACTGACTTTTATTGTAGAATTATGAGTACCAGCAATCCAGTAAAGGGGTAGAAATGCTTATGTTCAAACTTTCCCTCTGTGTGCAGGGATCTAGGCTCTGACTAGGATGAAACCATTTAATCAGGTAATGTGTACACAGTGCTGCAGTAAAGGGCTTCCGTCTGCTCACCCCACAGGACCAATAGATGAAGAAGATGAATCCGCTGCTGAAGGATAAAGATGATGACAAGGATTGAGATGATGGTGAAGTACTCTCCAGCACCCTGGCTCCTAAGACCGTCTTCCACCACCTCTCTCCGTGGTTCTCCCGGATCGATCGTCCAACTGCCTGCAGGAATCAGGAACAGGCTCTACTAGCACAGAGCGGGTCTTCCTGGTTGCTCGCTGTAGCGATGCAAACCGTTGAACTGCTAGACTGGTGTGAGTAGGCCACGATCCTGCCACCATTCGCACAGGGTCCTGCTTGATCAATCACTGCCATCCAGAGAGAGCGCGCTAGGCCCAGCCCTCTGCTTAATAAACCCTTTCCTGCTTCACAGCTAGATGGGAAATGCAACACAGCTAGAGGGCAAATCCTCATCAGCAAACTACAACCCCACAGTGCACTTCTTTGGCTACTTGTTTAAAGTCGCAGAATAGTTCACAGGCACTAGAGTGAAACAGCTGCATTATATCTAAAAGCAGGAGCTTCACTAATGCCAGGAGTATGAAACCGGGCTCCTGGATACACCTGTATAAAAGACACCTGTCAACAGATGCAATCATTCAGATTCCAGTCTCTCCGCCATGGCCAAGGAGCTGTCGAAGGATGTCAGGGACAAGATTGTAGACCTACACAAGGCTGGAATGGGCTACAAGACCACCAGCAAGAAGCCTGGTGAGAGGGTTACAATAGTTGGTGTGATTATTCATAAATGGAAGAAACACAAAACTGTCAATCTCCCTCGGTCTTGGGCTCCATGCAGGATATCACCTTGTGGGGTTTCAATGATCATGAGAACAGTGCCCAGAACTACACGGGAGAATCTTGTCAATGATCTCAAGGCAGCTGGGAATAGTCACCAAGAAAACAATTGGTAACACACTACAATATGAAGGACTGAAATTCTGCAGCACCCGCCAGGCTACCTGCTCAAGAAAGCACATGTACAGGCCTGTTTGAAGTTTGCTAATGAACATCTGAATGATTCAGAGGAGAACTGGGTGAACATGTTGTGGTCAGATGAGACCAAAATTGAGCTCTTTGGCATCAACTTAACTCGCCGTGTTTGGAGGAGGAGGAATGCTGCCTAGGAGCCCAAGAACACCATCCCCACCATCACACATGGAGGTGGAAACATTATTCTTTGGGGGTGTTTTTCTGCTAAGGGGACAGGACAACTTCACCGCATCAAAGGGATGATGGACAGGGCCATGCACCATCAAATCTTGGGTGAGAATCTCCTTACCTCAGCCAGGGCATTGAAAATGGGCCGTATGTGCCACTACTTGTGTAAGTGCTGCATGTGTACAGGCGTAAATCTCCAAATGGGACAGTCTTCTCCTGGGACCTTTACTCAAGTAGCGGCACAACATGCATATAGCTGCCTACATCTATTCAAGTCTTTGAGCAACAGTACATAGCTCCGGGGGTTCCAGGGCACTGAAATATGCCAGCGTGGTTACACTGTAAGGAGCCATCCACCCCTGTGCATGAGCCATAACCCTTTAATCTTATTCTAAGTAAGCAAACACAGCCATTATGTACACATGTACTTTTGTGCCAGCAGAGACTATGCTTTAAAATTACAGAATGGGTGCACTGGGTTTTTAAAGCCATATTAATCATCTTTGCAGATTATAAGCTTTGTAGATCAGAATGAGGTCAGTTCAGGCATAGATCATGATACTTTGGCAATACATAGAATAAATAAAAGACATCACATGATCATTGAAGCAAACACTTTTTGCTTGAGATGTATTCAATATACATAATGCTTTGAATATTCTAAATTATTGTGACAAAAATGTTATTAACCGCTTCAACACTGTACCCAAATGACATTTTTATAATTTTCTTCCTACAAAGAAATTTGGTGGTATTTTATCACCACTGAGTTTTTTTATTTCTTGCTAAAAAAACAAAAAAAGGCTGAAAATTTTGAAAAAAATTTTTTTTTCTTAGTTTCTGTCAGTAAATTTTGTAAATAAGTAATTTTTCTCCTTCACTGATGTACGCTGATGAAGCTGCACTGACAGGCACTGATTAGGTGGCGCTGATGAGGAGGCACTAATATGCTGCACTGATGGGCACTGATATGCAGCACTGTTGAGCACTGATAGACGGGACTGGTGGGCACTGATGGGTGGCACTAATGGACATTGAAAGGCAGCACTGCCTAGCAACACTGATGGGCACTGATTGGTGGCACTGATGGGCACCGATTGATGGCACCACTGGGACTACACTGATAATCAGGGCACTGATCATCAGTGCCCTGATTACCTGTACACTCTCTGCTGCAAGGAGATGCCACTGATTGGCTCTCCTCGCCTCACACTCAGTCAGTGTGAGGTGAGGAGAGCCGAAAAACGGCACTTCAATGTTTACATGTGGTCGGCTGTGATTGGATACAGCCAATCACATGGTTAAAGAGCCGCATCATCGGCTCTTTACCCAGATCAGGGTTGCACAATATCCTAGGGATACGGCGCGATCGCCGCACGCCCCTGTGGGCGCAAGAGAGCTGTGACGCTGGGGTGATGTCATATGACTTTGCCCCAGAACGAGAGGGGATCCTGCCCACCATCATTTTACTATACGATATGGCGGGCAGGAGGTAAAAAAATGTGATGTTTGATGGATGCAAAGCCATCTCCATCTCCCCCCTCCTAGGTTAGTATCTAATGCTACCACCTTTGTCTGTATTTAAAGGAGAAATGTTGGAGAGCAAAAAAACTAACACACACACTCATCTACAGCATGTGGTGGCAGCATCGGTCCAATGCTGTAGCTGTCCCCCAAAAGCTCTAAGACCGAGAATTGGTTGATCATCACTGATCACTCAGTTCTAAATCTTCCTATCAGTCACCGCTCTCTGCTCCTTCAGTGCTCATTGGAGCGCCAGGACCAGCTGGCTCAAGCAATGAGAAGTGAATTGAAAGGCTAAGCCAGCTGCCAGTCAGGCATCTTGGGTGGATCATGACATTATTGTTGGGAGGAAAGTAAATCAGTGTAACGCAGCAATAAACAAAGTAAATAAACAGTCCAAAAAGTCCATCCACAATTAGTGATTGGATACTATTGTTGGGATCATTCCACATCCTGGACCGGCTCTGTAATGTCAGCCAATAGTGGGCTTTAGCCTGCTGTTAGCTCATTCTGGGAGAAATAAGCGCACTCCTGTGACCCAAGTAGAAGTATGGCCATACAATCTTTGGTCATCCCTCTTTTTTAAAGCCTTTTCGTGTAAATCCTTACCATTTTGTACAGGCACACAATCCAGCTCTGCCGCTGGTGGTCTGTCAAACTCTATAAGAGGCTGACAGCTGTTGGCTGGATGGTGACCAAGCGTTACTTACGTTTAGTGCAGTATGTGCCCAGGAACAAATGTTTGGAATACAAACGGCCTGTATTCTGAGCATTCAACTCTGGGAGCTTACTGCCCTAAATGTTAGTATCACTTATTCACTTTTCAGCTCCAGCAGCTGTCAGCCTCTCATAGAGTATGGCAAGCTGCCAGCCGCAGGGCTGGATGGTGCACTTGTACCATGCACCCACACCCAAATGCTAGAGCCTAATGCTCTATTTATTAGTAAATACTTTGGAAAGCCATGCAGATTTTTTCACATCATCATTATGGACATACTAGTGTGGATCAATGACATAAAATAACAATGAATTCAGTATCCATCATCCATGGATAGTCCATCATGGATGATTGATGGATGATGTCTGTTTAGACGAAACGCATCAGGATGAGCTCTGCTGATAGCATTGCCTTAGGTTTACTGATACTTCTGACTGGAATATTCCTTTAAGCGCATTTTTTTCAAGAAATGTGAGTGTTCCTGTTTTTTAAATAGATGTACACTATGTGGAGCATTTGTCTCATTTTTGGTATACCGTTTGAGTGTTTGGGGAACTGTCCCCCTTTGAAGCAGCCGTTTCCTATTTACTGTATATACCTTGAGCAGTGCCAGAAATGGAGGGATCATCCCATATTCTGCCCAGGATCTAGTGGCGTGCAAGTTCTACTCATTGGTGCTTATGCACCCTCAGTCTTGTTGATTCATTGGGCATATGCCTTATTGAGTCCACATGCTCCGGTAAGTCTTTTCAAAGTTGGTGGTGGCTGTCTCCTCTATACACATGTCCTTTGTGGGATTGTTGTTGAAGATATTGAGACTCACCTTTCTCTTTATGAACTTCATGTGAACATCCATTCTCTCACCTATGTAGACTCAATTTGATTATTTTTTCACTTTTTTCTTTTTTATGTGGTTAACAAATTTTATACTACAAGAATTTTACTCTCTGTTTACTCACTGTATACTCACTGTTAGTGTGATATATATCATTATGTTTTCATGTTGCATGGATTTATGACCTGTCAAGGTACATTAATATTTTTGTGTTATTTATATACATGATTATTTGGTAATCATATTGATACAATATAATTTGTCACCTTAGCGCTTGTCATAGACCTGAGCAGTGCATCCCTGACCAATGAGGCTCTTTGCTGGCCTACAAAAGGTCGGCCCCTTGACACACCAATTGCTGGATCGTCTTTCAGCTTCCTTTGTTCCTGAACCCAAACTTCCTTTTCCTGTTTGCTTCCTGTTGTGACCCGGCTTGGCTTCTGACCTGCTCTGATCTGATCACCAGTGTTTGACCCCCTGCTTGTCTCACTGACTCCTCTTGCCTGATCTCCAGTGTTTGACCCCCTACTTGTCTCATGGACTCCTCTTGCCTGATCTCCAGTGTTTGACCCCCTGCTTGTCTCACGGGCTCCTCTTGCCTGATCTCCAGTGTTTGACCCTCCTGCTTGCCTCACGGATTCCTCTTGATCTCCGATGCCTTGACCCTTGGCTTGTCTTACGGACCTCTCCTACCTGATCCTTGGAACCTGATCATCAGTCTGTTTAGCAGATTCTCTGTTATCTGCTCACCTGTGTTTGACCCTCGGCCTGCATCACGGACTCTGCCTTACTTCTTACCAGTTTCATCCAGGCCTGACTTACAGACTGTGTCATCCGCACTGTCACCACCCTGCAACCTCTGTCTCAACTCCAGAGGTGCACTGCGTTCACCGCAAGGGGAGCCTCTCTCGGCATATCAGCTTCGGATCAGGTATGTGACAGCAGTGCACAATTTTTCCCCAAAAATATCATGGCTGAGCAATGAGTGACAGGTACTGATGGGTTTTGATTGATGCAAGTGGATCAGTTGTGGCAAAAAAATTGGTTGATAGCATTGTTTTGCACACTTACACACTTAGACTGATCATAATTCACAACGCCATTAAAAAACACCATCAATCGACCCCGTAGAATTTTTTTCCTGTCACACCTGATTGACTTGGGTCAATCAAACCCACCACTATCTGACGTTCATTGCTCAACTGTGCCATGTTTGTCTTGCTCCATTGATGTCTGTTTTGATCATTTTGTCGAATTGGACATTGTTCATTTAATTTTATGGCACCATATATGGCCACAATAAGTCTACATTCACACTTGCTTCCTGTGGTTGGTTTATTAAAACACAGGAGAGATATCTGGGAACAGGGCTTTTTTTCAGCGGGTACGCAGGATAACATAGTTCCAGCATCTCTTGCACTAAATTTATGTAATGGCAAGGGGTGCTGGGGTGTGCTAAAGGGTCTATTGCTGGCTGCTGGGTGATCTTTTATCTCTGAAGGGGATCTATTGTTGCAGGGGGACTTGTTGGTGGTGTGGGATCTATTGTTGCTGCGAATGATCTACTAATGAGGGAGGAGTCTATTCATGCTCGCTGCTGGCAGATATATTGTTGCTGGGTGAATCTATTTTGCTGGGTGGAGGTATTCTTTTTGGCGGGAGGTCTATTGTTGCTGGGGGGATCTATTGCTGCTGATGGAGATCTATTGTTGTTGAGGCATTTATTGTTTGTGGGGGTTCTATTGCTGCTGGATGAATGGAATCTGTTTTACTGCTTTCCTTGTTGTCATTAAGAAAATCCATACAAATTATGTAGTACCATAAAATTATACTTGGAACTGTGTTTTCCAAAAGGGGTGATACTAGGAGGTCGGTAGAGAGTGGAACCAAGGGACGATGCTCAGAGGTGGGTAGGAGGTGGAGAAAAGAGGTGACTCAGGAGGGAATAGTACCTGCACCTATTCTTTGAGAAAAAAAAGCCCTGTCTGGGAGGTATAAACAAACTTTTTTGGTTGTTAAGCCACTATCTCATCTTTATTTCATCCCCTCTGTCATAAAATGCTGCATTCTAGTGCCTGTGCTTTATAAAAAAAACAGATTTGTACCTGATTTAACAGTGTCTTCCAGCAATCACATGACTCCAGGCTCTCAGCTCTCCCCGTCTGATATCTCCAGTGGGCGGGGCTGAGATTCCCCTGCTGGTGTCAGCTAGGGAGGAGGGGAGGAGAGGAGCAGAGAGCCTGGAGTCATGTGATCGCTAGAAGATACTGCTTAAACAGGTAGAAATCTGATTTTTTTTTTTTATAAACCACAGGCACTAGGACACAGCTTTTTATCTGACAGAGGGGATGACATACAGATCAGACAGTTTTGAAGCAGTGGGAAGAGGAGCTGCAGATAGCAGAGGCACATACACTGACAATGGTGTCAGGGCTCAGCATCCCTGACATATCGTGGTCAAAGTACACAGCCATCCAGATTTTCTTTGTTGTTTGCATGTCTTTCACATACTGAGCCAGCACCCTACCTGAACGGGAGAGGTGAATATTCATGGACTTGCCATCTTGAGCAGTGCATTACCTCACTCAAAGTACAGGGGGAAGGTAGAAACTGGCAGGATCAGCCTGGTATTTCAGGTGATACAGGGGGCCAAATGACACAGAACAAGCACTGTGCTGTATAACATGCTTTAAACAAACAGGATCTTTTTTCTTTTTTGGGTTAACAAACGCTTTAATGTTTCCCAAATCAAGTTCTCTCGTATTTTAATGTAGTTGCATGTACATGTGTTTACATGCGTTTTGATGCATTAAGCGCATTTAATCTGCCGGTGGATGCAGAATTCTATTTTTTCAAAACACAGCTAAACTGAGAAAATCTGAATGCATCTAAATACTAAGGGGTCTATTTATTAAGAATTTGTTGAATAAATGTCATACACATTCATGCAGGCTGCACAAATTTTAGCTGTAATTTCTATAATAGATTAATACCTATGATCTAGCACAAGGGTGTTTGGGACTTTATATGAAGCATATGACTGAATAAATCAACAAGGAGTGTCTGGTGGGTGTATAGTAAAAAGTAGCTAATACACATTATAACATATCATACCATACATGTTATATCATAGCAGACAAGTTACTTAATAATTATTATAATTTATTTCATATAAATCACATAGTGAAAAATAGCATAATGGCATGTTAATGTTAATATTTTGCAATATTTTTATATACACCGATTTTACATCTGCTCCTGAAGAGTGGAAGTTATCCATGAAACGCGTCAAGCTATATAGATGCTATCATTATGATCATACATGTCATGCACCTGGTGGTGGAGTCTGACTTATGCAGGGAGCAACCTCTCTTACGGCCCTGATTCCGGAACCCCTGGTAGTGCAGACAGGGAGTTCCATAGTGCAGGGAGGCACGAGGGCTTAGTTGGGTCACTGCTGCAAGCGTGGAGGGTTCCTTCGGGCTCGTGCTTGAATGGTAGCATAGTGATTCAGTCCGGGTTGGCAACAGGCGGGCAGCGTGGTACAGATGGAACAGGCAAGAGAGTAATCGGGTATAAGCAGGGTCGTCAACTGGCTGGCAGCGTGGTACACAAGGATGAGACTGAAGAGTGGTCGAAGGCAAGCTGGGGTCTGTGCCAGCGGAAGACAAGCAGAAACGGGAAACAGGCCGGGGTCACAGGAACAGGAAGCTCAGGTAAACTCAAGGCTGGGGACACAGGTAACGCTGTAGAACGGACAGCACTTGCTTCATGGTGCTGTCCGCTTAAATGTCCGCTATTGGCCCCATTGCCGGCGCATACGAGAGCGCACACACGCCTAGAAGCATGCAAACACGCACAGGCGCGCGCAAAGGCATTCCAGAGGCACCAGATGTTTCCTGACATTGCCCCCCCACCAAAGGTCAGCCTCCGGATGCCCAGACGGGCCATGTTCTCTGGGTGGTTCCTATTGAAGGTCCTCCTGATCAGTGCTTCTGCATGACCTTTCCACTTGACCAGGTATTGAATGTGGTTACCCCTCTTACTACAGTCCAAGATAGATTCCACCTCATTTTCCTCCTCTCCATTCACTAGGATTGGCTCCGGTGGATTGGTCTTTCTACCTGGAAAGGGATCCACGGTTGCAGGTTTCAGCAGAGTCACATGGAATACAGGGTGGATACGTAATTACTGAGGTAGCTCTAGTTCATAGACCACCCTGTTAATTTTCCTTTTGACTGAAAAAGGACCAATAAATCTGGGGCCCAGTTTCTTGGAAGGGCAAGCTAGTTTCAAGTTTGTTGTTGCCAACCAGACCCGTTCACTGTGTTCCAGGTTTAGTGATTACAAATAGTGTTGAGCGAACCCGAACTGTAATGTTCGGGTCCGTACCAAACTTTGGGGTGTCCGGGACCCGGACCCGAACCAGGACATTTCAAAAAACTTTCGGGATCGGGGCTTTGGTAATTGATCACGCATGTTGAATAGCTGCAGGGCAGCCAATCAACAAGCGTTTCACTGGTTTGCCCTTAGAAGCCATCACAGCCATGCCTACTAATGGCATGGCTGTGAATGGCCAGTGCAGCATGTGACCCAGCCTCTTTATAAGCTGGAGTCACTTGGTGCTGCAGTCACATGCTCTCTGAGACTCTGACTAGTGTAGTGAGAGGAAGCTGCCGGCGCTGTGAGGGACAGATTGCAGACATTTTAACATCTCATCCTGCATCCTGAAATTACTACTACTGTTGCTCTGAGGGACAGATTGCAGACCTCAGCCTGCATTACACAACAATCTGATTGTGGACTAATTTGAGATTTCACATACTGCTGCTTTGAGTGACAAATTGCAGATCAAACCCTGCATTACAGAACGATCTGACTGCACTAGGTAGAGGCTTCTGCTTAGAGGGACAGATTATTGTTCTAAAATCATCTCCTAGTTCTATAGGGAGAGAGTCTAGCAAGACATTACGTCCCAAACTAGACGTTAAACAGTGAGTTTCGTCGT
>BLSH010188177.1:104437-127718 GCA_018402905.1 Glandirana rugosa | reverse complement strand
TCTCCCTTTAGAACTAGGAGATGATTTTTGAACAATAATGTGTCACTTACAGCAACAGCTGGCCCTATAGTAGTAGGCAATGGTTTTTGAACAAGAATCTGTCCCTCTAAGCAACAGCTGGAAACTCTCCCTTTAGAACTAGGAGATGATTTTTGAACAATAATGTGTCACTTACAGCAACAGCTGGCCCTATAGGAGTAGGCAATGGTTTTGGAACAAGAATCTGTCCCTCAAAGCAACACCTGGAAACTCACCCTTTAGAACTAGGAGATGATTTTTGAACAATAATGTGTCACTTACAGCAACAGCTGGCCCTATAGGAGTAGGCAATGGTTTTGGAACAAGAATCTGTCCCTCTAAGCAGAAGCCTTTACCTAGTGCAGTCAGATCGCTCAAAGCAGCAGTATGTGAAATCTCAAATTACTCCCACAATCCGATGGTTGTGTACGATCCCACAATCTGATCGTTGTGTATGACCGTAACGATCGTTGCGTTAGACAGAGTTTAATCTGCAATCTGCAACTCTAAGCAGCAGTATTTGAAATCTCAAATTCCTCCAACAATCTGATCGTTGAGCACGATCGTGGCGATCGTTGTTTTATACAGAGTTTGATCTGCAACTCAAAGCAGCGGTATTTGAAATCTCAAATTCCTCCAACAATCTGATCGTTGAGCACGATCGTAGCGATCGTTGTTTTATGCAGAGTGTGATCTGCAACTCAAAGCAGCGGTATGTGAAATCTCTAATTTCTGCTATCTGTCCTCAGAGCAACAGCACAGCAGTAGTAAAGTAATCTATCTAAGGATGCAGGATCAGATCTTAAAATGTCTCTAATCTCTCCCTCACGCTGTCAGCATCCTCTCCCTACAGCTAACCCAAGAGCATGTGACTGCAGCACTACGTTACTCCAGCTTATAAAGAGGCTGGGTCACATGATGCACTGGCCAATCACAGCCATGCCATTAGTAGGCATGGCTGTGATGGCTTCTATGGGCAAACCAGTGAAACGCTTGTTGATTGGCTGCCCTGCAGCTTCTCAACACATGGATTAAAATAGCAGAACCCCGGACCGAACCCGAACGTTTTTTGAAATGTCCGGGTCCGGGTCCCGGACACCCGAAAGTTCGGTACGGACCCGAACATTACAGTCCGGGTTCGCTCAACACTAATGATAAGCAGGTGGAATGGTTTTGCTGGGTTCAGGGTCCTGGTCGGAATCAAAGCAGAGTAGAACTGTAGGGGTTTCCGGGACTCTGGGCTGACAGTGCTGCTGGCAGTATGTGGATTGAAATCTGATTTGACCAGTGACCCAATTAATGGAAGGATTTGTGTGCCTGGAGCCAAGGTAATCCGAGGATAATGGGAAATAGCGGTGACGCAATGGCGTCAAGGTGCAGAAATTTCTGATGTCCATCGACTGTAGTGGTAGACAGAGGAATGGTTTCATGGGTGACCACACCTGATTGATGGTGGTCCCATCTGCAAGATTCACCACAATTCCATGGGCCTTGGGTTGCAGAGGGATCAGGTGTTGAGCAGCAAATGCCTGGTGGACGACGCAACTACAGTAACCAGAGTCAATAGTTGCAGTGACTTGAATACTCCTTTCTGGAAGTTGCAGCGAAATGGGGAGAGCTAGGTGGGAAGAGTTCTTAGGTAACCCGGACAGAGTAGCAGACTTAACTGTAGAGCTCCTACAGAACTTGGCCAGACAGGTTCTCACATATTGCCCGGATTCCCCGCAATAAAGGCAGAGGTCAAGACTCCGGCGGTGCTGTTTTTTTTCAGGGGCAAGTGAGGGAGGAAGAAGCCCCAACTTCAGAGGCTCAGACAGATCCGGAGGAGGAGGATGAATAGCGACTGACGGCGCTGGATGGTGGTAGCAGGGTAACATCCCTGTTGGTCTTGTACACACGGTTCGATGGTCGTACGACTGAACGGACCAAATCGTATGTTGGCTGTTGTATCTAGCATTCTGACATGCACTACACGATCGTACGACCAAGCTGAACGTAGTGAACGTATACAGAGAAAGTTCAGGTGTATGCAATTAGCATCCGGCCCTTCTTGACTTCTGAGCATGCATATTTTGCACAATATAACTTGTTGGACCAACTTCTCTGTACGCACGATACAACGGTCGTATGACCGCTTGTTGGTACTACCAAGTTTTCTAGTTTGCTCATACAACTCCCGTTGTACAACCGTCATACGTCAGCTGTTCTAATCGCACGTACTAACGATCGATTTCGCATATAACGGTCGTTCGTACGACCTGTTGTATACAATCGTCGACTCGTGTGTACGAGGCTTAAGGCATTGATCAATTTGGATAGCATGGTTTATAAGGGTGTCCAGAGACCGGGGGACCCCTACGCGAGCCAGCTCATCTTTCAGGGGCTTCGATAACCCCAGCCGGAACTGATGACACAGGGCTGCGTCATTCCAGTCTGTATCGGCGCTCCAGCGCCTAAACTCTGATACGCAGTCCTCCGCAGAATGATGACCTTGCTGGAGGGCATGAAGGGCAGCTTCTGTGGTGGCAGCCTGCTGGGGATCCTCATACAGATGGGCCATGGCTTGGAGAAATTGGGCCAGACTGGACACAGGGAGTGCCTTTTTTCCAGTAGACGGTGTGCCCATGCTTGCGGTTCTCCTTGCAGGAGGGAAATCATGAAGCCCACTCTTGTAGCTTCCAAGGAGAAGGTACGTGGCTGGAGGGAAGTATAACTCGCAAGCATTCTTGAATGCGTAAAATTTGCTGCGGTCTCCAGAGAACCCTTCTGGAGTGAGTACCTTAGGCTGGGAGGGCAGCGCCACTATGGTGCGGCCTGCTGCTGCACTGTCTGCAGATGCTGCGGGTGAGGCGAGGTCCAGAACACGCTCCTCAAGCTGCTTGTAGCCTGCCTGTAACCTCTTAACGGCCTCGTGAGGCCAGCTAAGTGCTGGCAAAGTTCACCCATGGGAGAGGGCCCCTGCGCAGACTTGGACATGGTTGTCCATTACTGTCACACACCTGGTGGTGAAGTCTGACTTATGCAGGGAGCAACCTCTCTTACGACCCTGATTCCGGAACCCCTGGTAGTGCAGACAGGGAGTTCCAGAGTGCAGGGAGGCACGAGGGCTTGGTTGTGTCACTGCTGCAAGCGTAGATCGTTCCTCCGGGCTCATGCTTGAATGGTAGCGTAGTGACTCAGTCCGGGTTGGCAACAGGCGGGCAGCGTGGTACAGATGGAGCAGGCAAGAGAGTAGTCGGGTATAAGCAGGGTCGTCAACTGGTTGGCAGCGTGGTACACAAGGATGAGGCTGAAGAGTGGTTGAAGGCAAGCCGGGGTCGGTGCAGGCGGAAGACAAGCAGAAACGGGAAACAGGCCAGGGTCAGAGGAACGGGAAGCTCAGGTAAACTCAAGGCTGGGGACACAGGTAACGCTGTAGAATGGACAGAACTTGCTTCCTGGTGCTGTCCTCTTAAATGTCGGCGCATACACGTGCGCACACACATGCCTAGGAGCGCACGAACGCGCACAGTGCGCACGGGCGAGCACACGCTACGTGCACCTGCGCATAGGCATTCTAGAGGCAGCAGATGTTTTCTGACAATACATCTCAAGAGTGTTACCAATCATTTTACTAATTATGTTTTACTGGCCTGTACCAATTCAATATGGCTCTGTTACATATTATGTGAATATGGATCCTAGAGTCTGGTGTTTTTATTATGACAATATCATGAATTAACATGCCATTATGCTATTTATCACTATGTGATTTATATGAAATATATTATCATAATTATGTACATTGTCTATGTTATGATATAACGGGTATGGCATGATGTGTTATAGTGTGTATTAGATACTTTTTACTATACACCCACCAGACACTCCTTGTTCATGTTGCTTTATTCAGTCATATGCTTCATATAAAGTCCCAAACGCCCTTCTCATTCTATTAGCAAATAGGGATGGAGGTACTTGACTCTCTTTGTCCTAAGCCTCATACAAAGTCCCAAACCCTCTTTCTTTCTTTCTTTTTTTAATAATACCTATGATCGCCAGCTCCAGCCAGGAGGGAGACGCTACATTTTCATTTATAGATAAGGGATGCAGTGATGTCCCTAGCCTACTGATTGGACAATGAATATGCAGGAGAACACTGAAAAGCCATCAGCTCTGCTCACTCTGTTTAAAAAGTTCCCTTAAGTCAGCAAACGTACATATATTAGAGCTTGATTACATTCTAGTGTTATGTATGTCTCCTTCTCCCAGTCTGTGTGTTTCTGTACATGGGGATTATAGAAAGATAAGACAAATCAGGTTCTCATACTAGTTGTATTCAAATATATATTGAATTTCTAAAGAGACACGCACACATACAAAAATTCTGTTTTGGTGGTCTTTAGCTGTACGTTTAGCAGGGCCCTTTCAGACATGATCCATAGTTGTGTAGTTTTTTTCCATCAGTTGTGGTGCATTGGCAGCCCATTCATAATAAATGGGCTGCCTTAACACAATGCTTGTTAACATGTGCCATAATGCAAAAAAAGAATATAACACAACACAAAGGAATGCTTGAAGAAGTATCAGCAAAACTACAAAATGGGGTTGTTAATTAATTCTGTCAGAGTACCAAGTGCATGTAGCTGATCTAGTATGGTCAACACTTACGGGCTAGGAACTCTCAGTCCCTTTAGAAAGTAGCACAATGTATTGTAAGCTGCATCTAGGAGTACCTCCAACTCCCTAGTAGACACTGGCCCCAGCTCTACCACTGCAGGAAATGCTAGCCCGCCTGGCTGCTTCTCTACGAGCCCACCTGGCTGCCTCTCCACCATCCCACCTGGCTGCTCTTTCACCAGCCCATTAGGCTGCTTCTTCACCATTCTACCCAACTGACTCTCTGGAGATCTCCCAGGGCAAGGTAGGGAAGATTTAAGCATGCCGCTATCTTCCAGGGAGACCTAATGCATGTGGCAGCTTCTCCCCTTGTAAGTCCCTGCACCGTTCTGTAGTACTTACACTGTCCTCTCCTTCCTCCTGCTGCCTCTCAGGAAAGCCTCCTACCAACTTCTCCTATGGTAGGGTCCTTCCAGGCTAGCCATCTGAGCCCTGGCCTGAGCTAGAGCTCCTCCCTGGCAGGGGCCCCTTGAGGGCCACCAACAGTCTCCTCAGCACTGCATCTCCATCTTCCACCCGACTCTGCCAGCATTACTCATTCACATTTAAGGACTCATTTAGTTACCTGCCAGGCCCACCACCTGGGGATTGGCTAAGCTCCCTTAAAAATGCAAAACAACCCTCCTAACTTCTGCCCTCCAGCTTCCAGATGTTCTCCAACTTTCCAGAACCAGGGGAAGGCACCAGAGAGTTGCCTGTACAAGTCACCCAGCTCTGAATTCGAGAACTCACGGGTTTAAGCATGATTCAGGCCTAAATTTCCCTGCACTCACACTAGTAGCACACTAGAGGGTGCTACACTTACATACATTATATGGTAATCTGGCCTCTTAACATCCAAGGACTCTGTACAACCCTTGTCTGTATACAATCTGTGGGCCTTCTACACGGCAGTCTATGTCAAGCCTCTTCATGTTTCCAATTTGGAACAGAGTCTACTTGATACTCATGTTTTTTTATCCCTCTTTTTCTTGCTTAACATTCCTCTTGCTTCGTCACATCATTGTGGTATTTTCCTTTGTTTCACATATTTTTATTAATTTTCCCAAATGCAGTTATACCTAAACATTTACCTATACAAAACAACTGACATAAATAACATACTATACATTTATCCAATTCCTAGATCACATTCTTTAGCCTTGTACTCTTAATTTTAGATTTTCCTTTCCCTTCCCTTTCCTTTCTCTCTCCCTCCCCTTCTTTTCCCTCATAGGCTTATCTCCCACCCCTCCAGTTCCCCGTGGGAGAGAATAAAAAAAAAATCTTTCTTTTTTTTTCCGTTTTCTCTCCCTTTTCTTTCCCACCTTCTCTCCTCCTTTTTCCCGCCTTCTCCCTCCTCTCCCTTTACTCCCTCTTCACCTTTCCCCTCCCTTCTCCCTCCTTTCCACTCCCTCTTCTCTCTCCCCTTTCCCTTATCTTCCCGAACTATAAGAGGTTTTACCCCCCTATACCTCATCTCCACCTAAATTCTATAATTAATTCTCCCCACCCATGAACACATGTATTGTGTATAAAGGGTGATTGTCCCAGAGGATAATAACAGCTCCTGGGCCAATCTCCATATTGATATAAAAAAAAAAAAAGCGAGTTGCTCCCCAATACCTCCATCCCCCACCTCCTAGAAGTCATTCTCCCAACCCATATTAACCCATTTTAGTGTATTAAGGGTATTAAGGCTATTACCCACTCTCGAGCCAGCCACCAAAAAATATATTAAAAATCAGTGTAATCTTTTCCCTTTTCCCTACCCCTCTCCTCTTGGAGGGAGAGGGAAAAAAACACTTTCCTTCCCCTTTCTTCTCCCTTCCCCTCTCCTTTAAGGGACCAGTAAAGGGAGAGAGAGTCCTCTTATCCTTACTCCACTCTAGTGGCCCATGCTGTTCCGGCCTCCTCGTTATTCCACCCACCTTCCCCAGTACCTATTAGATTCCTATATATCAAGGTCTGCTTAAACTCGGACCTGCTCTTCCAAGTGTTGCAGAAACTTGACCACCCCCCTCGTTCTGTGACCCAATGAATTCCTCCATCAATCTAGTTCTGTCTACTTCTCTTAACCACTCCTTTATTGTTGGAGTTTTCCTGGTGTTCCAATATTTTGGGATTAAAACTTTCACCACATTTAGCAGTAAAGGGGTCAGAGCTGATTTATATTTATTCCTTGGCTCATTGAAAGCATGAAACAAGCATCCCCAGAGGTCCAACTTTGCTTCCACCTTACACATCTTTTTGATTAGACTCTGCCCCCATAATTCAACCCTACTGGAAAGAAGTGCTGAGCCACCATATATGTGCATGTGTCCCCTCGCCCCCACAGGCCTGCCAACACAGAGGAGAGGAGTCTGAGCCAATCCCGCACAGTTTTGATGGCACATAGTACCACCTTGTCAACAGTTTATAATTAATTTCCTTTATCCTTATATCCAAGGAGGTACAGTGCACATACTCAATAATTTTACTTTGCGATGCTTCCGGTACAGGTTGACCCAGTTCTGCTTCCCAGCTCTCAAGAAGGTCCAGTGGCCCAGGATCGGATTGCAAGATCAGTAATGCATACAGTCGGGTCCGTAAATATTGGGACATCAACACAATTCTAATGTTTTTGGCTCTATACACCACCACAATGGATTTGAAATGAAACAAACAAGATGTGCTTTAACTGCAGACTTTCAGCTTTAATTTGAGGGCATTTACATCCAAATCAGGTGAATGGTGTAGGAATTACAACAGTTTGTATATGTAATAACAGATATGTAAGGTCTTCTGCGCTACTCCCAACAAAGTAATCAGCGAGCTGAAATAACGAAGTGACGTCCCTCTATCTGTGAATCAATCCCTTAAATGGTGAATATTAATGGCCCGACTGCTGCATTACCTATTATTTTACACAATTAATAAGTAGATGGTGGGTTAATGGGGTACTGCGCAGTCAGCACGAAAATAATAAAGTGCTTGTGTGATGCTAATAAATCATTACGCTGAAAATGAAGAGTACAAAAACACTTAAATATAAAAATGGTATAGAGTGATAAATCACATTACTAAACTAGAATACATAAATAAAGTACCACAGTGCAACAGATAAAAATTGTGTAATATAACCTATGCCCTCACTCTCAGTGAGGGATAGAGATATGCATGAAATCCAATGATGTAACAAAATATATATGAAAAAAGTTCAACTTCTTTCCACCAGGTGGCGTAGTGATTCAATAAGTGCTCCAGTGCAGTCACAAAGTGCTAAAACAATACTATTGTGAAAGAACAGTTCCAATTACTTCCAACAGGTGATATGATGCGTCAAACATTCATGTTGAGAGTAAGTCCACAAACGTGCCTTAAATTGTGTTGTAGGAGTCGATCTGGTGAGCAACTCTGTGCACCCCCAGACAGGCTCCTGTGCCAGTGTTCTCCACACCCATGCTCTCAGAACTCTCACCTTAATTAGGTATACAATACGCCTTATACTGGAAATCCCAGAACAGCAACAGGTGTTCCCCTTTTACTCGCGTCCTCCAATCTCCTCCTCCTACTCTTGTCAGGTCACTGTTATGTGCGATCAGTATGTGATGGTGGCACTTCCCCCTCATGTGTATAAGCAGAGAAACATACTCCCATAATGTAGCAGCATTCAATAAACAATTTATTAACTACAAAATAGCTGCTTACAGTTAAAATGACAACGAGCATAAAACAGAGGCGTTTCTGCCTCTCACTCTACTTCCGGTTTCGGGTCAGCTCCGGCCACGTCCTACGCGTTATGTCACGTCACAAGTCACGTGACGTGACGTAACGCGTAGGACGTGGCCGGAGCTGACCCGATAGAGTGTAGGATTCTCCATGCCTCTACTAATTGTAGGCTGTATAGTTTCTGTTTTATTCTCCTAAGGTTTTTACCCTCTGCGCGCAAGAAGAGCGGCTGGGTGTCTAGGGCTGGGTCGAACACATAGTTAAAATCCCCAGCTACAATCAGCCTCCCCTCTCTAAAACGGTCTAATTTATTCAGTACCCTGCTCAAGAACTGGGCAGGCCAGCTATTTGGGCAGTAAATGATTACCAATGTACATTTGACGCTAAACAGTGACCCCTTAATAAACAAGTATCGACCTTCTGGGTCTGCTTCTTGTGCTTTTAATATAAAGGGTGTATTTATATCAAACCCAATTGCTGTTCCCTTATTTCTTTTGTTCGGAGTAAAGCTGTAGTACCATTTGGGGAAAAGTTTTGTGCTCAAATGAATTTTAGATGTCAGCTTCAGATGGATTTCTTGGAGAAAGACTATATTGGCTGAGCGTAATCTTAGTTCCTGGGCAATCTGATGTCTCTTTGAAGGACTATTTAATCCCCTAACGTTATGGGTAACCAAGTTCAGAGAGCCCATGGTTTACAGATAAAGGGTTTTTGCATGATGGTAGAGATATGTTGCTTTCCACCTGTCTGCATGAACACCCGGTCCTCATCTCCCAGGGGGCATAGCCCTGGCCGATGGTTCTGTGTGCTCAGACGGGCACAGCCTTTCCAATATGTACTCCCTGGGCAGAGCCTCCTCCCATGCCCCTCCCCCTCGATCCCCCCCCTCCCGTTGCAGACCCGCCTAGATTATCAGGCTGACACTTATGCTACCACTTAAACTATGTTCCAAGATCTGTCCTTCAGATTTCCCCATTCCGTGGGTTTCTTTTCCCATTCCTCCATTTTGATACTTTGAATACCAAGTTTGCTACAAAAATCTTTTACATCTTCTGGGAATCGCAGGGTAGCTGTGATGACTTGGTTTTTAGCTTTTAAGCAGGCTGGGAACCCCCACCAATAGGAGATACTTTTGGCTTGTAGTGGGCTCGTTTAGGGTTTCGGGGCCTTTCTATGTGCTAGTGTTTCTGGTGCAAGATCTGTAAGATAAGTATTTTACATCCATTGTAGTCTATGGGTGCTGCTGTTCTCATGCCCTGCGATACCAGCTCTTTCACTTCAAAGTGGTGCAATCTCGCTATGACATCTCTAGGGTGCTCTGTTGTGCGACTGTTTATTCGTTGTATTCTGTGAACTCTTTCAAAGCGGATGGTAGATAATTGGTCTCTTTTCAGGATTTTATTAACAAGATCTTGGATTGCTGTTTCTGATTCACTATCTTTTACAGTTTCCGGAATCCCACGGAACCTTAGATTTTTCCGCCTACCCCGGTTTTCCTAGTCCTCTAACCTGTAATGTATATTTCTTATTTCTAGTTGATCTAATCCCACCCTTTCCCGCAACTCTACAATGGCTTTCCTATGTTCGTCTATGAGATCTTCTGTCTCTTCCACTCTTTGTAGAACATTCTGTAAGTCTCTTCTTGTTGCTGTCATTTCTCCTTTAATCATACATTGTAAGTGGGACATCATCTCTGTCATATCTTGCTTTGTAGGAAGTGCTTGTAGATTTTCTTTATTTTGTTGTTGATTCTTAGGAGAATTTCCTTGCTTCCACCATTCTCATTTAGTGTTATGGTGATTGTGGTTTACTCACTTTCTCTACGTCATCTGATGTTACTTTAATTCCATTTCCCTCCTCCAGCTCTTCAGCTACACAGGTTCTTGAGAGACCACTTTTATCTTGTGCAGAATCACCTGCACTAAAAGAAGATACCGGGGTTATGGTAGCTATCTGCTACCATAACAACAGTATTCCACGTCAATGTGACCGCCGTCATATGACGGCATTGGTCCGGAAGTGGTTACGTTTTTTTTTTATTAAAGAGAACGCAAGAGTAACGCTCACATTTGCGATCCTCCTTTGCTGCCTCTGCTTCTTTCCTCGGCACTGCTGTTCCAGCTTTTGGCCCTCAACCAGTCTCGGAGGCTTCCGGTGGGGATGCAGATGTCTTGCCTTGCGTCCAGCCTACGGTCTCCGGGCTTCAATATTGTATTGGTTTAGTAAACATCCCGGGTATGAAACATTTTGAAACATGGGATTGCTCAAAGTCCGATGTCACAATCAGGACAATGGAACCTGGTTTCCTTTCTGATTTTCTTACCACTGTTATCTCGCTTTGAGCAACAAACCACACACATCCTTGTAGGTGCTGACTTTTTCTCGGTTGGTGGGATGTAGTCCATGAAGTGACGATCAGTCAGGCGTTCTGGGTTGACAACACCAACAACACAGCGTCCAGCTCTATTCATAGCCATTGAAGATGTTTGGTGGTTCACAAAGATACATTCGGCAACTTATTTTTTGAGCAGACCGTAGGCATTCCACAAGTATTGCTCAAGAAGATGCCTGAAGATCTTGTAGTAATTCTTTTGCTGTTTCCTCATTGCTGGGTAGAATTTCATTGCTTAGTCGGCCCTGTCGACACCTCCCATGGTGTTATTGTAGTCTATCACTACTTGTGGCTTCATTACTTCTTTCCCACCTTTTGTGTGTACCATAACAGTGGAGGTATTATGAACTGTATTCATTAGGCACACATCTTTCTTGTCACGTCATCATTTTGCCTTTCTGCCAGGCAACCATTTCTCCAGTCTTCAGCTTCTTATTTTCAAACATTGGAAACATGTCACGGCAGTTAGCCCTAATGGTTCCATAAGCATCTGTTTTGTTTTGCAGAAGAAACTCATAAAGTTCAGGAGACATATAAAAAGTTGCCGGTTGTTATGCAATAGCCCTGATTTAGTAATGGCTCAATGAGTGAAATAACGGAAGATGTTGCCATTCCATAGTTGCTGTATTTTGCATTAAATTGTGTTCCTTTTCCCCTGTATATGACCAAATTCCAAATGTAGCCAGTTGATGATTTGCATAGCATGTAGGATTTTACGCCAAATCGTGCTCTGTTAGATGCATTGTATTGTACCCAGCTGATCCTTCCCTTGTAGGCCATTAGACTTTCATCTATGCTGATATCTCTTTCTGGCACATAGCTCAGTTGGAAATACTTTAGAATCATTTGAGGTACTTCCCAAATTTTCTTTAGTTTTGGTGCAGTCTGAGTAGTTTCAACAAATTCTTCTTTGTTTTCGAAGTGTAAAAATGTCATGATCAGGGAAAATCAGTACTCTGACATGACTGTGCCAAAGAATGGAGTGGCAAGTAATTTATTAGCCACTTATACCACTTCTGCAGGGATTTCCTCATCACTCCCTGAAGTATTATTAGGCCCAGACATTTCTAAAAGTCATCTTTGGTCACTGGTTCCCACTTTCTGCTTCTTGGAAACCTCTGATGCTGAGTAGCTAATTGTTGCTCTTAGTACTGGTTTGTCTCAGTAACTATTTTTTCAATAACCTCACTGTAAGTATGCCAAGGGGATGTCGTGTCGTCTTCTTTCATACCAGATGCTCCAGTAAATGGGAATATTGGGGGTGCTGCTTGATCCATACCACAGTTAATAGAGCACTAAGTTTGCGCATCACTGAGCTCAGTCGCAGAATCGTCGCTGTCACTTTCAGGGTCTGATGGCGAATTTCCCCACAAATCACTGTTGCTCAATCCTGCAAGTGAATTCACTATCGCTGTTTTCTAGCTGGTCTACAACTACTTTTGACCTAAAGGGACGCTTTTTGGATGCCATGAACGTTCTCAAGTTTCCAGGCAGAAAGAACAGTAAAAGTGCAGACAGGGCACTGGACAAAGCACTGGGGACAAAACCGAGGTGAAATGGTTTGACATAATAATATAATCCTAACAAATTACAATGTATTGTCTGTATGTCGTTCTGTTTACTTTTTTGAATCTCCCGCTGGTTCCGCCCCCCTGGGTCGTGGCGCTCACAGGGAAGGGAACCCGGAAGACCGATGCTGGCATCGGACGGAGGACATCAGGGGATCGCAGGGACAAGGTAAGTTACACCACAGTGTAATCCCGAGTGTGGCTCTGGATTACCGCCAGGGAGGTTAAGGCTCCATGCACATGGGACGCTGTAAATGGATGTTTAGAGGCGTTTGGACATTTATTTCAACTGCCCCTGAACACAAATAATGTTATCCTATGTGTACATAACGGTCGTTTTTAGGCAGTTGCGTTTAGAGGCTGTTCTTTGAACGCCCAAAAAGGGGTTCAGACACCGAGTTTACCGGCGTTTCAGATGCCGAACGTGGTGTCTAGGAGCGTCTCGTTTACAGGCGTTTCCACTTTTTTTTTTGAACACTCCTAGACGCGAACGCAGCAAAACACTGCTAAACACAGCTAAACACGTCATGCAAAATGCAGCAAAACTGACGTTTTAGATGCCAGTTTCTAGTTGTCAAGATAAAACATTCAGGGGAGGTTGAAAAGTGTCCCGTGTGCATAGAGCCTAATAGTTTTTTTTTTTTTGTTTAACCCACTGGGGTTGATAGCTGACTGCTGGTTGGAGCTGCTATACTAACAATCCAACGTTAGTACAGCGATCTTCCCCTCTGAGTTGCGTTCTGACAGGGGGGTGGCCCTCTGCCAGAACACTGCGATCAGCGCTCCCAGCCATTGGCTCAGAGCGCTGATCAGGAGCTGGTTATCTGCTGGTTTTCCAGCATGCTCTGGTGACATACTGGCTGACATACACACGGGCCGAATGTCGGTAGGTTTTTATTGGACCACCCGATGTCTCCCAAGAATGTTTGGGGCCGTGCAATTCTATCTTTAATATCCTTATATGCACTCATTTACCACTTCCCTCCCAGCCTATAGACAAATGACGACCGGGCAGGGGATTCATTATCCTGACGTCTATTGACGTCTGGCCGGATAACCTGCGATCGCACGCCTGCGGGGGCACGCATCGTGACAATCGGTGGTGCGGTGTGCCACTCTAACCAATTGCGGGAAAGGGCCTCTGTCGGAAGCTCTTTACTACGTGATCAGCCATGACCAATCACGGTCCAGTCAGTGCCACCTCATCAGTGCCAATCAGTACTGCCTCATCAGTGCAGCCTCATCAGGGTCCATCAGTGATGGAGAAAATGTACTTACTTGCAAAGTTATGTGACAGAAACAGAGAAAAACTTTTGTTTTCAAAATTTTCTGTAGTTTTTTATTTGTAGCGCAAAAAGTAAAAACCACAGAGGTGATCAAATACCATCAAAAGAAAGCTCTATTTGTGGGAACAAAATGATAAAAATCTTGTTTGGGTACAGCGTCGCATTTCTGCGCAATTGTCATTCAAAATACGACAGTGCTGAAAGCTGAAAATTGATCTGGACAGGAAGGGGAGTGCCTGGTACTGAAGTGGTTAAAGATTAGTTCCAGGTTTTTACATAGTTACATTGGTCCCACACATATGTATGACCAGTGAGTTAAAAAAGTATTTGATCCCCTGCTGAGTTTGCCCACTGACAAAGAAATGATCAGTCTCTAATTTTAATGGTAGGTTTATTTTAACAGTGAGAGACAGAATAACAACAAAAATATCCAGAAAAACACATTTCAAAAAGGTTATAAATTGATTTCTTGTAGTTTGCACACATCTCAGGAGGGATTTTGTCCCACTCCTCTTTGCAGATGCTCTCCAACTTATTAAGGTTTTGAGGATGACGTTTAGTAACTCG
Source organism: Glandirana rugosa (assembly GCA_018402905.1). Taxonomy (NCBI): domain Eukaryota; kingdom Metazoa; phylum Chordata; class Amphibia; order Anura; family Ranidae; genus Glandirana; species Glandirana rugosa. The sequence goes on along the minus strand of BLSH010188177.1, from coordinate 113,538 downwards.
AACCTTCAGCTCCCTCCACATATTTTCTATGGGATTATGGTCTGGAGGCTGGCTAGGCCACACAGGACCTTAATGTGCTTCTTCTTGAGCCACTCCTTTGTTACCTTGGCGATCTGTTTTGGGTCATTGTCATGCTGGAATACCCATCCATGACACATTTTCAATGCCCTGGCTGAGGGAAGGAGGCTCTCACCCAAGATTTGATGGTACATGGCCCTGCCCATCGTCCCTTTGATGCAGTGAAGTTGTCCTGTCCCCTTAGCAGAAGAACACCCCCAAAGCATAATGTTTCCACCTCCATGTTAAACAGTGGGAATGGTGTTCTTGGGGTCATAGGCAGCATTCCTCCTCCCCCAAACACGGCGAGTTGAGTTGATGCCATAGAGCTTGATAGTTATTTTGTGTTTATTTTTTCATTTTCGAATAATCGCACCAACTGTTGTCACCCTCTTACCAAGCTGCTCATCAATGGTCTTGTAGCCTGTTCCAGCCTTGTACAGGTCTACAATTTTGCCCCTGACATCCTTGGACAGCTCTTTGGTCTTGGTCATGGTGGAGAGATTGGAATCCGATTGATTGAATGCTTCTGTGGACAGGTGTCTTTTATACAGGTAACAAACTGAGATTTGGAGTACACACCTGGGAGACAGAAATCTTGCTGATTCATAGGGGATCAAATACTTATTTCACTCATTAAAAGGCAAATCAATTTATAACTTTTTTGAAATGCGTTTTTCTGGAAATTTTTGTTGTCATTCTGTCTCTCACTGTTAAAATAAACCTACTATCAAAATTCTAGACTGATCATTTCTTTGTCAGTGGGCAAACATACAAAATCAGCAGGGGATTAAATACTTTTTCCCTTACTGTATGTTACATTGGCCCAAGTTGGACTACTGAAAGCTAGTTTGGTCCAATGTGACTATACAAAAAATATCCATACCTAATACCTGGATCTCAGCTTTAATATTGTGCTAGTGGCAGAGGTGTAGCTAGAACCCTTAGGACCCTGTTGCAAGAAACCATGAAGAGCCGCCTGACCCCTGGCCATCCCCCCCCCCCCCCCATAGTGGTGGAAGACCAGGGCACAGTCACAAGTGCTACCTTTATGACCCTGGTAGTCAGCAGTTTTTTGTTATTTTATTTTTTATTCTTTTTTTACCATTTTATTTTAGTTATTTATTTTTTTAAAAATGTATTTTTTATTTTTATTTTACAATTTTTTTTTAGGAAACCCCTTGGGGGGCTTTGATAAAATATCAGGGGTCTAAACAGATGTTTCAGCTTTGAGACAGAGAAAGGAGATTGAGAACACAGCCTTCAATCTCCATTTCTGAAGCCTCAACTGCACAGAATGAATGGACAGGAATAGCTCTGTACAGAGCCTCCTGTCCATTCACAAACTGAAGCATAGTAAACAGAGTTTGCTATGCCTCAGTTATGAATGAACAGAGACAGTGATTGGTACACCGACTCTTCAGTCAGACAGGAAAGGGGCCAGTACTGTAAATGACACCTTTTCTGGTCCCTTCCCCGCTCTCCATACTGACAGATCCCCTGCAGCAGCAGGCAGGAGAGGGGAACGGGGAACCCAGCAGTGCTGTGCGGGATGAGGGGGGCCAGTGGAGTGCTCAGGAGGTGGATAGGAGGTGTGGCGGGGCAGCAAATGCAGGAACCGATCCCCTTTGTTTTCCTGGAGGGGATTGGTTCCTCTATATGCTACCCTCGCCACCCCTCCTATCCAGGTGTACATGGAGCATGAGGTTGTGTTGTAATTGTGACCCCTGCAACCCCTGTACGCACGCCCTTGGCTAGTGGTTGGTATTTCCAAAGTCTAGGTTTACTTTTTTTTTATTGGATATTTTAATGAAATGTTAGCCAATATATAATAAACAGAGAAGAGGAAAAGCATGATTACAAAATGCAGCAATCAGATATCAAAGAGTAAACATTGCCAATATATTATATTATTTTCCCTTGTCAAGAATGTAGAATGACAAATAGGGCTGGGCCGAACACCCCTGGTTCGGTTCGCACCAGACAGAACTTGCGAACAGGCAAAAAATTTGTGTGAACACGCAACCCTATTAAAATCAATGGGACTCAAACATGAAAAATCTAAAGTGCTCATTTTAAAGGCTTATATGCAAGTTATTGCCATAAAAAGTGTATGGGAACCTGGGTACTGCCCTAGGGGACATGTATCAATGCAAAAAAAAGTTTTTAAATCAATTGTTTTATCAGGAGTAGTGATTTTAATAAAGGTTAAAGTGAAAAAATAAAAATGAAATATTCCTTTAAATATCGGGCCTGGGGGATCCCCTTAGTATGCCTGTAAAGTGGCGCATCTCTGCGATGTTTAGAAAAGTGCCACCGCAAAATGACATTTGTAAAGGAAAAATTGTCATTTAAAATCACTTGCGGCTGTAATGGATTGCCGATTCCAGGCAATATAGATGAAAATCACTGAAAAGGAATTGCGTGGGGGTCCTCCCCAGTCCATACCAGGCCCTTCGGGTCTGGTGTGGATTTTGAGGGAACCCCGCGACAATTTTTTTTTTATAAATGCCATTTGGGTCCCCCCATAATCCAAACCAGACCCTTAGCCGAGCACACAGCCCTGGCATGGCAGGAGGGGGTGGGGAGGAGCAAGCGCCCCCCCCTCCGAACCATACCAGGCAACATGCCCTCAACATGGGGAGGGTGCTTTGGGGTCCCCAAAATACCTTGTCCCCATGTTGATGGGGAGAAGGGCCTCATCCCCACAACCCTGGTCGGTGGTTGTGGTGGGCAGGGGGGCTTATCGGAATCTGGAAGCCCCCTTTAATAAGGGGGCCCCCAGATCCCAACCCCCCCCCCCCCATGTGAATGGATATGAGGTACATTGTACTCCTACCCATTCATCAAAAAAATGAAAGTAGTGTTACAAAAAACAGTAGACAGTTTTTGTCTTCAGTAGACAAACTGAAGAGTTCTCATTCTGGGAGTCACCGCTGGACGGCACGGCAGCGGCAGCAGGAGCGGTGGTGGTAAAAATAGAATAAGAAGACAACGAGAGGAAGGAAGAAGAACAAAAGAAGCACAGAAGACCAGAAGAATGAGCGGGGCAGGAGAAGATGGAGGAAGACCGGAAAAAGAAAGAAGAAGGGAAGGAAAAGAGCCATTTTACAATAAAGGACTTGTCAAAAACTGTCTACTGTTTTTTGTAACACTACATTCCCTTTTTGGTAAATGGGTAGGGGTACAATGTACCCCATACTCATTCATATAGGGGGGTCGGGATCTGGGAGCCCCCTTATTAAAGGGGGCTTCCAGATTCCGATAAGCCCCCCGCCCGCAGACCCCCACAACCACCGACCAGGGTTGCGGGGATGAGGCCCTTCTCCCCATCAACATGGGGACAAGGTGCTTTGGGGGAGACCTCAAAGCACCCTCCCCATGTTGAAGGCATGTGGCCTGGTATGGTTGGGGGGGGGGGGCGCTCGCTCATCCTCACCCCATCCTGCCATGCCAGGGCTGCATGCTCGGATAAGGTTCTGATTTGGATTTTGTGGGGGACCCCTACACTATTTTTAAAAAAAAATTGGCACAGGGTTTCCCTTAAAATCCATACCAGACCTGAAGGGTCTGGTACGGATTTTGGGGGGACCCTTACGCAATTATTTTAAAAATTTGGCGCGGTGTTCCCCTTAAAATCCATGCCAGACCTGAAGGGCTTTTGGCTTTTGGGGGTGACCTCCATGTCATTTTTTTAAAATTTTGGCACGGGTGCCCCTTAAAATCCATACCAAACTCAATTTATTTATTTTTTTAATTTTGGCGCTGGGTTCCCCTTAACCACTTAAGGAAAGAGGCTCTTTCTGAGATTCGGTGTTTACAAACATTTGAATATTTTTTTCTAACACCCTAGAGAATAAAATGGGGGTTGTTGCAATACTTTATGTCACTCTATTTGCGCAGCTGCCTTTAAAGCGCAATTTTTTTGTAAAAAAAACACTTTTTTGAATTAAAAAATAAGACAACAGTAAAGTTTTTCTATATTGTGAAAGATAATGTTATGCCGAATAAATTGATACCCAACATGTCATGCTTCAAAATTGCGCCCGGGAGTGGAATGGTGACACTCAAAAATCTCCATCTGCAAAGTTTAAAAATATCTACAGGTTACCAGTTTTAAATATAAACATAAAGTGCAGCGCTATAAGTGATCAGGATTGGGTCAGGAGAGTCTGCTCCAGTCCATTACGCCCCCACACATTTTCAGTTGGAATTCCATGCTGTTTTATTACGGATTTTATGTAAGTGCAATTGTTTTTAAAAAAATGTAACTGGTAAGACAGTATTACACTATGTAGTGCCTTTATCTCTATGAGGGTCTATATACATGGCTATTGTGGATCCCCACCGCAAAAGGTACGATGAGGAGGTTCCTTTCTGAGTGACGGTATCACATCATCGGTCCTAAGTCAGAGCCTACCCGTGAAGGGTGTTTACATGAGGAATTTTGGAGCCTTATCCGCTAAATATCCATTTGATGCCTACAAGGTTCAACAACGGCCATAGATTTCTACGCTTGTTTCCAGATTTTCTCTATTAAGGGTATTCATTACGCTTTGGTGGTGGATGACACTGCATACGGGTGGAAGTCACTTGTATTTAGTCCTGCCAGACACTGCGCTATGTCATTTTAAGGAAACATTGTGGAAACATGGGCAGTTATTGACTGTGGACGTTTTTATGCACTGTTATACACTTTACTTATGTGAAGAATAATGAGTATTTTATACAACACTTAAATATCTGGACACTTTATTAACGCATTATTGAGCTCTTCATTAGCAATGTTTACACTCCATCAGCACTGTTATGCAATTTATTTACGGGAAGAATTTTATTGCATACAGCACCTAAATATCTGTACACTTTACCTCAATCAATGTAATATTTGGTATATTTTGTATTTTGTTATAGCCTATAGCCCCAGAAAGGCGTTACATGATAGATCTCAACTATCAGTTATTTCACTCATAGCGCTGCGCTTTATGTTTATGTTTATCTTTGATGCAATAAGGGTTATTATTGTCTTGCTGGCTGCTGCTTGGTTCATGATTTGGGTAGCACAGTATCTTTACTCCTGGCATACCAGTTTGTTTTAAATTACAGAGGAAGTCTAGTGCTAGAATTATTGTTCTCGCTCTAACAATCACGGTGATACCTCACATGTGCAGTTTGAACACTGTTTTCATATGCGGGCTGGACTTACGTATGCATTCGCTTCTGCCCACGAGCTCAGTGGAATGGAGCGCTTTATGTTTTTAAACATTTTTCTTATTTATTTTACTTGTTATCTTTTTATTTTTACACTGTCCATTTAAAAAAAAATAGGTCACGTGTATTCCTATTACCAGCAATGTAAACATAATAGAAAAAAAGCATGACAGGACCTCTTAAATATGAGATCTTGGGTCAAAAAGACCACAGATCTCGTATTTACACTAAAATGCAATAAAAAAAAAAAATTACACTTGCAAAAAAAAATTGTCTCCTTTAAGAGCATGACATGACCCAGTCACACAGTTGCAGCAAAAATTGGGCCTTGAGTGTTGGTGGTGGCAGAACACTGTAACCCCTCACAATTACTCTTGTTGGGCACAGGAACGGGCCCTGCTGTTGTAAATTATTTAAAAAATTGTAAGGACATGCCCCAGTCAAACAGGTGCAGAAAAGTTGGGCCTTGGGTGTTGGCGGTGGCAGTTACTCTTGTTGGGTGCAGGAACGGACCCTGCTGTTGTAAATTATTTAAAAAATTGTAATGACATGCTCCAGTCACACATGTGCAGAAAAATTGGGCCTTGGGTGTTGGTGGTGCCCTAAACACAAAAAAGCTAGCATCATCAGGATTCAGGACAGGAGGAATAGCATAGGCAGCATAGGCAGTCTTCAAGGGATCTCAGATCCCTAGCAAATTCAATCAGTTGCATGAGCATCAGGGGCTTGATAGCTGCTGATCCAGGACTGATTCTTTTTTATAAATGTGAGCCTATCAACCGTGGACAGGCGTACTCTTTGATCCGTTATGAACCCTCCAGCAGCACTAAATGTGCATTTAGAAAGCATGCTTGATGCAGGACAGAACAGTAGCTCGATTGCATATTGAGCAAGTTCTGGCCAGTGGTCCATCCTCAAGACCCAGTAACTTAGGGGATGCTCAGTTGGAAAGGTCTCCAAGTCTGCTCTTGCCCTTAGATATTCCTGCACCATATAATGACCAAATCATGATGGGGATTTTTTTTTAACACCGTGCTACACTTTATTATATACTGTACGCCACCGAATGAACTGTATATATAGTCTACACTGAATGCACTGTATAGATATATACACTAGACTATATATATATATATATATGCACCGCCTGAAGTGTACTATATACCGTACACCCCCCGAATGCACTGGATATATAGTGTACACTCAAATATATATATATATATATATATATATATATATATATATATATATATACACACACACATACAGTATCTCACAAAAGTGAGTACACCCCTCACATTTTTGTAAATATTTTATTCTATCTTTTCATGTGGCAACACTGAGAAGAAATGACACTTTGCTACAATGTAAAGTAGTGAGTGTACAGCTTGCATAACAGTGTAAATTTGCTGTCCCCTCAAAATAACTCAACACACAGCCATTAATGTCTAAACCACTGGCAACAAAAGTGAGTACACCCCTAGGTGAAAATGTCTAAATTGGGCCCAATTAGCTATTTTCCCTCCCCGGTGTCATGTGACTCATTAGTGTTACAAGGTCTTAGGTGTAAATGGGGAGCAGGTGTGTTAAATTTGGTGTTATCGCTCTCACTCTCTCATACTAGTCACTGGAAGCTCAACATGGAACCTCATGGCAAAGAACTCTCTGAGGATCTGAAAAAAAGAATTGTTGCCCTACATAAAGATGCCCTAGGCTATAAGAAGATTGCCAAAGCCCTGAAACTGAGCTGCAGCATGGTGGCCAAGACCATACAGTGGTTTAACAGGACCAGTTCCACTCAGAACAGGCCTTGCCATGGCCAACCAAAGAAGTTGAGTGCATGTGCTCAGCGTCATATCCAGAGGTTGTCTTTGGGAAATAGACTTATGAGTGCTGCCAGCATTGCTGCAGAGGTTGAAAGGGTGGGGGGTCAGCCTGTCAGTTCTCAGACCATACGCCGCACACTGCATCAAATTGGTCTGCATGGCTGTCGTCCCAGAAGGAAGCCGCTTCTAAAGAGGATGCACAAGAAAGCACACAAACAGTTTGCTAAAGACAAGCAGACTTAGGACATGGATTACTGGAACCATGTCCTGTGGTCTGATGAGACCAAGATAAAATTATTTGGTTCAGATTGTGTCAAGCGTCAACCAGGTGAGGAGTACAAAGACAAGTGTGTTTTGCCTCCAGTCAAGCATGGTGGTGGGAGTGTCATGGTCTGGGGCTGCATGAGTGCTGCCAACACTGGGGAGCTACAGATCATTGAGGGAACCATGAATGCCAACATGTAAAGTTGTAATGTAACATACTGAAGCAGAGCATGATCCCCTCCCTTCAGAGACTGGGCCATAGGGCAGTGTTCAAACATAATAGCGAACCCACACACACCTCCAAGACGACCACTGCCTTCCTAAAGAAGCTGTGGGTAAAGGTGATGGACTGGCCAAGCATGTCTCCAGACCTAAACCCTATTGAGCATTTGTGGGGCATCCTCAAACGGAAGGTGGAGGAGCGCAAGGTCTCTAACACCTAGCAGTTCCATGATGTCGTCATGGAGGAGTGGAAGAGGACTCCAGTGGCAACCTGTGAAGCTCTGGTGAACTCCATGCCCAAGAGGGTTAAGGCAGTGCTGGAAAATAATGGTGGCCACACAAAATATTGACAATTTGGACATTTTCACTTAGGGGTGTACTCACTTTTGTTACCAGCGGTTTAGACATTAATGGCTGTGTGTTGAGTAGAGTTGAGCGAACCTCTGGAAGTTCGGGTTCTGCTGGTCCGGCCGAATTTCGGAACAAAGTCTGGGTTCGGGTCCGGACAGGACCTGAACAAACCCACGGACCCCGAACCCTAAACCCCATTGAAATCAATGGGGACCCGAACTTTTAGGCACAAAAATGGCTGTGACAAAGTCCTGGAAAGCCCTAGAGGGCTGCAAAATAAATTAAAATCAAATAAAAAAATGGGAAGGGGGTGGATGTGGAGTAGGAGCCTAGAGGTTGACTAGGCCGTGACCGTGGCAGTGTAGGTGGAAGTGGCGGTGGTAGAGGAGTAGGAGGAGGTAGCCAACATGGTATTTTTTTTTTTTGTATTGAGGCCTATTCAAAAAAAACAAGTATATGAATGGCTGTGTGAGTCTGGTCTAAATGTTTATTCTGCACAAGGTACAGACAAGTCTTGTGGGATCCATGCCTGATTCATTTTAATAAAGGTTAGCTTGTCCACGTTGGATGTGGACAAATGGCTCCGCGCATCTTCCTCTCACGCTCCAGTGAGAGAATTAAGGACGGCACGTTGTCCTTGTAACGGGAATCCAGCAGGGTGGCTACCCAGTAATCAGAGGAAGTTACAATGTGGGAAACTCGGCTGTCGTTGTGCAGGCACTGCAGCATGTAGTCGGCCATGTGTGCCAGGCTGCCCACAGGCAAAGACAAGCTGTCCTCTGTGGGAGGTATATCATAATGACCCATCGGTGGGACGACCTAAGGGCAATGTTCCTGTTGCACGGCAGGAATTAAGAGAGTGACCTCGCACTCTCCTTCTACGCGCCTCGGTAAACAGGTGTAGGTTGCACCTGTTCGATTGGAAATAATTTTACTTAGTCCGTACCTAGGGTGTTCTGAACAGACATGGAACACGTCTTATTTGTAAATCTGGCCTTAGTGTGTCGGTAAGTATATGAACAAAAAAAACTTATCCGGAGTTATGTTTTTTTTTTTTATGGTACAACCGATGGAGGAGGATGAGGAGATGGTGGCGGTGAAGGTGGATGTGACGGTGCCAGTGCCGGATCAGTTGGAGATCCGAGGATGAGGTGTAGGTGGGGGAAGGGT
>BLSH010188177.1:58452-100564 GCA_018402905.1 Glandirana rugosa | reverse complement strand
GATGTTACAATTCTGCCCCAAGCTACATCACCAATCTTATCTCCAAATATCGACCAAACCGTCCTCTTCGCTCCTCCCAAGACCTTCTGCTCTCTAGCTCTCTTGTCTCCTCCTCACATGCTCATCTCCAGGACTTCTCCAGAGCTGCTCCCATCCTCTGGAACTCTCTACCCCAATCTGTCCGCCTATCCCCTACTCTGTCCACTTTTAGGCAATCCCTGAAAACTCATCTCTTCAAGGAGGCCTATCCTGCCTCCAACTAACAACGGAATCTCCAACTCCCCTCATCAGTTCATCCCCCACTGTCCCTACCTTTTGTTTCACCAGCCCCCCCTCTTAGATTGTAAGCTCACAGGAGCAGGGCCCTCTAACCCTCTTGTTTTAAACTGTACTGTTGCTGTAATGTCTCTTTATCTTGTAAAGCGCTGCGCAAACTGTTGGCGCTATATAAATCCTGTATAATAATAATAATAATAATGTTGCAGGAATACAAGTCCCATGAGGCATAGCAAGACTGACTGCCACAAGCATGGCACCCAGAGGCAGAGGCATGATGGGACTTTTGCAACAGCTGGAGGTCCGCTAATTGCTTATCCCTGGCCTAGACCATCTTTATGTAGAGCAACAATTCTTTTTTTCAGATCCTCAGAGTTCTTTGCCATGAGGTGCCATGTTGAACTTCCAGTGACCAGTATGAGAGAGTGAGTGCGATAACACCAAATTTAGCACACCTGCTCCCCATTCACACCTGAGGAATTGTAACACTAATGAGTCACATGACACCAGGGATATAAAATGGCTAATTGGGCCCAATTTGGACATTTTCACTTAGAGGTGTACTCGCTTTTGTTGCCTTCGGTTTAGACATTAATGGCTGCGTATTGAGTTATTATGAGGGGACTGCAAATATACAATGTTATACAAGCTTTACACTCACTACTTTACATTGTGGCAAAGTGTAATTTCTTCAGTGTTGTCACATGCAAAGATACAATAAAATATTTACAAAAATGTGAGAGGTGTACTCTCTTTTATGAGATACTGTATATACTAGACTGTATATATTTTAATACACCACCAGAAGTGTACTATATACCGTACACTCCTGAATGCACTGGATATATAGTGAACACTTGTTACACTGTATATACTGTATATATACAGTATCTCACAAAAGTGAGTGCACGTGCTCAGCGTCATATCCAGAGGTTGTCTTTGGAAAATAGACATATGAGTGCTGCCAGCATTGCTGCAGAGGTTGAAGGGGGGGTCAGCCTGTCATTGCTCAGACCATACGCCGCACACTGAATCAAATTGGTCTGCATGGCTGTCATCCCAGAAGGAAGCCTCTTCTAAAGATGATGCACGATGAAGAAAGCTTGCAAACAGTTTGCTGAAGACAAGCAGACTAAAGGCATGGATTACTGCAACCATGTCATGTGGTCTCATGAGACCAAGATAAACTTATTTGGTTTAGATGATGTCATGTGTGTGTGGCGGCAACCACATAAGGAGTACAAAGAAGTGTGTCTTGTCTACAGTCAAGCATGGGAGTGCCATGGTCTAGGGCTGCATGAGCACTGCCGGCACTGGGGAGCTACAGTTCATTGAGGGAACCATGAATGGCAACATACTGAAGCAGAGCATGATCCCCTCCCTTTGGAGACTGGGCCGCAGGGCAGTATTCCAACATGATAACAACCCCAAACACACCTCTAAGACGACCACTGTCTTGCCAAAGAAGCTGAGGGTAAAGGTGATGGACTGGCCAGACCTAAACCCTATTGAGTATCTGTGGGGCATCCTCAAACGGAAGGTGGAGGAGCGCAAGATCTATAACATCCACGAGCTCTGTGATGTCATCATGGAGGAGTGGAAGAGGACTCCAGTGGCAACCTGTGAAGCTCTGGTGAACTCCATGCCCAAGATGGTTAAGGCAGTACTGGAAAATTATGGTGGCCACAGAAAATATTGACACTTTGGGCCCAGTTTTTCACTTAGGGGTGTACTCACTTTTGTTACCAGCCGAGTTCGCCTACAACAATTCGGTCCACTCCGCTACTAAGCAATCTCCGTTCTGGGCGAATCTCGGCTACCACCCTACCTTCCTACCCACCCTAGTGCCAGAGAGCCCAATCCCTGCTACACAGGAGATCACTCCATTTCTGGAGAGCAACAGTAAGCTGTTATAGGAGACCCTGATTCAGACCCAGGAGCGTAATAAAAAAGCTTTTGACCGAAAGAGACGAGGTGAGCTTGACCTTCAGCTGACCTGCAGCTGGGTGATCAGGTTTGGTTGGCAACTACCAACTTAAGACTGTCCTGCCCATCCAAATAACTTGGGCCAAAATACATAGGGCCTTTCCTAGTAAAAAGGAAAATGAATAAAGTAGCCTACGAGCTTGACCTTCCTGCATCACTTGGGATCCACCCTGTGTTTCAGGTACACCTTCTTAAACCGGTTGCTAAGGACTTGTTCCCTGGACGGAGGACCGCCCCACCTGAACCAGTGCTTTTCCTTGATTGTAGAAAGAGAGCAGGTGTCACCCAGTTCCTTGTAAAATGAAAAGGGTATGGCCCCGAACTCGTGGGAACCGGAAAGCAATCTTCATGCCCCTGAACTTATCCAGACTTTTTTGAGGAACAATCCGGTCAAGAGAGCCCGTTTGGGCATCCGGAGGGGGCAATGTCAGTGAAATGGCCGTTTTCCTGGGGTCTGTGGCCTTGTGCGCGCGCGTGCCTGGGCGTGCCAATGGCGCCAAAATGGCCTATTTAGCTGGACAGCGCCCTGCAGCAGATGCTGTCCATTCTACAGCGTTCCTGTGACCTGTTAACCTGCCAGTGCTTACTCTGAAAGACTTCCTGTTCCTGTGACCCCGGCTTTCCCTCTCTGGATCTGCTGCTATCTGCCTGCCTCGACCTCGGATTGTTTACGACCACTCTTCTGCATGTGCCCTTTGTACCTGCACGTTACCGACCTAGCCTGTACCCGACTACCCATTTGCCTGATCCTTTTGTACTTTGCAGCCAGCCGGTTGCTGACCCGGACAGCACCACTATCCTTCAGCCTGCACGAGCTTCTGTGGACTCTTACCAGCTAAAGAGACTTGTCAAGCCCTCATGCCCCCCTGTGCGCCTGAGCTCCCTGTCTGCACTACCAGGGTCTCGCAAACCAGGGCCGCAAGAGAGGTTGCCCCTGCATAAGCCAGACTCCACCGCCAGGTACATAACAAAACCCTTCCCTGGGTCTCCTGGGCTTGCTCCATTTGCTCTCATACAAGAGGCAGGACAGCTGCGATTCGATCCTGCATCAAGGACACATGCTCTATGACGCTTCTATATGGTGTGGCCTCTCCCTCCCATGTTCCTTTGTGACATCTAGCAGCCCTCTGGGATGTCTACCATACAAGAGTTCAAAGGGGGAATAGCCCGTAGATGCCTGCGTAACCTCTCATATGGCAAACATGAGGTACGGCAGCAAAAAATCCCAATTTCACCCATCTTTATCCACCACCTTTTTTAGCATACTCTTGAGGGTCTTGTTAAACCTTTCCACCAGACCGTCAGTTTGGGGGTGGTAAACAGAGGTACGGAGATGGGAGATTTTGTACAATTTACAAAATCCCTGGTCACTCTGGACATGAACGGGGTACCCTAATCCATCAAGATTTCTTTAGGGATCCCCACCCGACTAAACACCTGGACCAATACTTGGCGATAGTCTTAGCAGAAGTATTCCGCAAGTGTATGGCCTCATGATAGCGGGTCGCATAGTCCAGTATCACCAGGATGTGCTGATGTCCCCGGGCAGATTTTACTACTGGTCCCACGAGATCCATGCCAATTCACTTGAATGGCACTTCAGTTTTGGGAAGTGGGACAAGAGGGCTACGAAAATGGGGTTACTCAGGGCATGACTAAGTATTCTTTGACATCTGCATACAACCCAGGCCAGAAGAATCTCTGGATTATCCTCTCCCTGGTTTTCTCCATATCCAGATGTCGTCCCCCCCCCCCCCCCCCCCGTTACATGACCATGGGCCAGATCTAGCACTATCCGGTGGAAGGGTTTGGGAATCACTAGCTGTTCCAGGTCATCCTCTCCGTGTTTCGCCACCCGATACAACAAATTATTTTTAAGCTGTAGGGAAAAGACACCCCCAAATAGGGTCCACCGGTTCCCCATCCGTCAGCTTCACGTTTTCTCTGGCTCTGAGGAGAGCAACATCCCGTAGTTGTTCTGTACAGAAGTCCTCTCTCTGGACCTCTAAGTCAGGGACTACATTCGGTTCACTCTCATGGCCAGGGACAGAGACATGGTCTGGGACATTAGCCATCTGCTGGGAGCCAGCTTCCAGCTCCTTTGGCTCCCCAGCCATTACAGGAAAAGTAAGAGGGTCTCCTTCCTCAGTCCTGCCACCAATCTCTCCTTCCGGTTGGCAAAAAGGGTCTGGAGAGAATTCCCATGCCTCCTCAGCAGGGGAAGCTCTTTCCTCCAGGCTCTCTGTGCCTTCCCACAACCTCCACAAATGGGGAAAATCCCTCCCCACTAGGGCTTCATGGAGCAGGGAAGGTACCACTCACACTGAATGGGTCACTCTGCCGAAAGGGGTGTCAATCTCAACCAGCATCGTCTGGTCACGAGTGTCCCCATGGATGCAAATGACCCCGACAGTGGGGTGTAACCTGGCCGGATTGACATAGCTGCTTTTGACCACGTTATCCCACTACCAGAGTCAAGCAGCGTAGTGATGGCTTTCCCGTCAATAGCAATCACACACATTTGCTTCTCCAAGCGACTTGGGTATGATGCTATACATGCGACCTGTGAAAACAGAGAAATGCGTCTTTCCATATAAACATTATCACATTGGATGGGTTCATCATTCAGGGGAAAATTAGCAGCAATATGTCCCAATGCATGGCACTGGTAGCACTGTATGTGTTCTATACCCAGTACTCTCAAGGGTCCCCAAGACCTTCCTGGCTTTTTGGCCAGTCTCTAGGTCTAGAGCCCCCAGTCTCTTTAACTGTATTAGTTTTATCAAATTTCCCCTCGCCCCCGAACCTTGGAACAGCCTTACCGGGTCCCCCTGGCAATCTTTCACCTCTAGAGACATTGGAGTGGGGTGCAGATGGGCGCAACAAGTCCTCAGCAGCCATGTATCCCTCGACGAGGTCCACCAGTTGGCTTGCAGTTTTGGGGTCCCCATGGCTGACCCATTTCCTCAAAGCAGCAGAGAGCGCCCGTAGATGGCGGTCCATGACCACACGCTCCACGATCTGGGGACCTGGCAAAGTTTCTGGCTGTAGCCATTTCCTGGTAAGGTGAACTAGATCGAACATCTGCGAACGGGGTGGCTTGTCAGTGCGATAGGTCCACTGATGCACGTGTTGGGCCCAGACTGCCATGGTGACCCCCAGGCATGCGAGTATCTCTGCCTTTAGAGTCTCATAGACTTTTTGGGGTTCGCCGGTCAAGAATGGTGCTAGCAGTCCCGCCCACTGTTCTTTTGGCCATCCTTCGCAAAGAGCGACTCTTGCAAAGGTCGTGAGGTACCCCTCCACATCATCAGCAGGTGTCATCTTCTGCATGTGGTATGAGGTGCATGCCAACCTTTGCTTCACTGTCACAGGAGGTGCAGGCCCCTTTTTTTTAACTCCAGCATGGCTTCCGCAAACTGCCGGTTCATCTCCAGTTGAGCCGCTTGTTGTGCTGCGATAGCCTGACGAGTTGCCTCTTGCTGAGATGTAACCTGGTGGTTGGATTCCCGCTGGGCTGCATTGGCTTGCAGCAGGGCCTTCAACATTTCCTCCATCTTTGAAAGTTGCCCGCATCCTCCACCACGTGTGGGAGATTAGCTTGTGGGGATCACTTTTCAGGGGAAAAGATTCAGCATGGATGCCAGTCACTTTAAAGTCTGGCGGCTTGCCAGGTTTACTTTTACAGGTTTGCCAGATCAAAACATAAACAGAAAACAAAAACCTTGCCATCTGGTGCTACATGAAACAAAGATATTCTATACAGTGTGGGGCTGTCCCCGACACCCACAAAACATAAGCACATTGCAAACCTTGTTTTTAGAGTCCAATTTACCACAGAGAGCTCTCTCAGCTTTTCTCCCTCTGACATCCAGGATCAAGCTCAAGTGAGATCTCTTCCTGATCATTAAATGCAGGTGGACAGGGGTTTGGGTAGACCAGAAAGTCCAGGCCGTAACCAGCTCTTGCCACGGTGGCCGGCAAAATCCGGGTCAGACTCCCGCTAGTCACCTCAAAACGATCACATGCGAGGAGACATGTATCGCCCGTCCATTGTCATGCCTCGCATAACATCTCAATATATATATATATATATATATATATATACGCACATACTAAACTGTATATATTTTAATACACCACCTGAAGTGTACTACATACCATACACCTCTGAATGCACTGGATATATAGTGTACACTCAATACACTGTGTGTGTGTGTATATATATATATATATATATATATATATATACATATACATATATATATATATATATATATATATACACACATATACACACAGTATCTCACAAAAGTAAGTACACCCCTCACATTTTTGTAAATATTTTATTCTATCTTTTAATGTGACAACACTGAAGAAATTACACTTTGCTGCAATGTAAAGTAGTGAGTGTACAGCTTGTATAACGGTGTAAATTTGCTGCCCCCTCAAAATAACTCAACACACAGCCATTAATGGCTCAATGGTCATCTAAACTGCTGGCAACAAAAGTGAGTACACCCCTAAGTGAAAATGTCCAAATTGGGCCCAATTAGCCATTTTCCCTCCCCAGTGTCCTGTCACTCGTTAGTGTTACAAGGTCTCAGGTGTGAATGGGGATCAGGTGTGTTAAATTTGGTGTTATCGCTCTCACTCTATCATACTGGTCACTGGAAGTTCAACATGGCACATCATGGCAAATAACTCTGAGGATCTGAAAAAAGAATTGTTGCTGTACATAAAAATGGCCTAGGCTATAAGAAGATTGCCAAGACCCTGAAACTGAGCTGCAGCACGCTGGCCAAGACCATACAGTGGTTTAACAGGACAGGTTCTACTCCGAACAGGCCTTGCCATAGTCGACCAAAGAAGATGAGTACACGTGCTCAGCATCATATCCACAGGTTTTCTTTGGGAAATAGACGTATGAGTGCTGCCAGCATTGCTGCAGAGGTTGAAGATGTAGGGGTGGTCAGCCTGTCAGTGCTCAGACCATACGCTGCACACTGCATCAAATTAGTCTGCATGTCTGTCATCCCAGAAGGAAGCCTCTTCTAAAGATGATGCACAAGGAAGCCAGCAAACAGCTTGCTGAAGACAAGCAGCCTAAGGATAAGGATTACTGGAACCATGCACTGTGGTCTGATGAGACCAAAATAAACGTATTTGATTCAGATGATATCAAGCGTGTGTGGCGGCAACCAGGTGAGGAGTACAAAGACAAGTGTGTCTTGCCTACAGCCAAGCATGGTGTTAGGAGTGTCATGGTCTGGGGCTTCATGAGTGCTGCCGGCACTGGGGAGCTACAGTTCATTGAGGGAACCATGAATGCCAACATATACTGTGACATACTGAAATACTGAAGCAAAGCATAGAAACATAGAAAAGTGACGGCAGAAAAAGACTGAGTAGTCCATCGAGTCTGCCCCTTTTTATTTATTTTTTTTATTTTTTTTTTTACATTAACCTTGTTGTCTGACTATGGATTTATGTTTATCCCAAGCATGTTTGAAGCCATGATCGCGTCCCTCCGGAGACGTGGCCGCAGGGCAGTATTCCAACATGATAACGACCCCAAACACACCTCCAAGATGACCACTGCCTTGCTAAAGAAGCTGAGGGTAAAGGTGATGGACTGGTCAAGCATGTCTCCAAACTTAAACCCTATCTGTGGGTCATCCTCAAACGGAAGGTGGAGGAGCGCAAGGTCTCTAACATCCATTAGCTCCATGATGTTATCATGGGGGAGTGGAAGAGGACTCCAGTGGCAACCTGTGAAGCTCTGGTGAACTCCATGCCCAAGAGGGTTAAGGCAGTGCTGGAAAATAATGGTGGCCACACAAAATATTGACAGTTTCGGCCCAATTTGGACATTTTCACTTAGGGGTGTACTCACTTTTGTTGAGTTATTTAGAGGGGACAGCAAATGTACACTGTTATACCAGCTGTACACCCACTACTCTACATTGTAACAAAGTGTAATTTCTTAAGTGTTGTCTCATGAAAAGGTATAATAAAATATGTACAAAACTGTGTGTGTGTGTGTGTATGTATATATATATATATATATATATATATATATATATATATATATATATATATATATACAGTATCTCACAAAAGTGAGTACACCCCTCACATTTTTGTAAATATTTTATTCTATCTTTTCATGTGACAACACTGAAGAAATCACACTTTGCTACAATGTAAAGTCTTGAGTATATACAAAATATTGACACTTTGGGCCCAATTTGGACATTTTCACTTAGGGGTGTACTCACTTTTGTTGCCAACAGTTTAGACATTAATGGCTGTGTGTTGAGTTATTTTGAGGGATAGCAAATTTACACTGTTATACAAGCTGTACACTCATTACTTTACATTGTAGCATATAAAAATGTGAGGATTGTACTCACTTTTGTGAGATACTGTATATAGCAGCATTTACATAGTTTATCTAGGTTTATTTTAAACTGGCCATAGATCTTAGGTCATAGTAGGATATGGAAGCATGATTCAACCATCAGAAAAGGTCTTTCTGGAACCAAATTATTATGCTTGTTTCCATGGGGGAGAGTTGTGCTAAAGGAAAGTGACCCCGACATCATCATCTTATTCAGGAGGAATAATAATGGTTGGACAGAGTCTTCAAACCAGATGAATTGCCTAAAATTGTTGGCCACCAATGTCTGTGTCTAATCTGATTATTACTCACTCACCTTATAGTACTTTATGTCTGTTTACTGAACCAACATAACTGGAGTTTTACTGTGGGCCATTTTTATGATGTTTATATAGCACAGCATTGTGCAATGTGAGTTCCTCAAAGCTATTACACTGGAGTTTTTTTCTGCAGGTAATATCCTCTTTCTGTATCGCTGACGATGTGACACGTTACCATACCTTTACATACTATTCGGATGAATCAGTGTCATAAGGATTTTAGGGCTTTAGGCAGTTTCTGAAAAACTGAAAAAACTGCCATAAGACAAAAAACAGGAACTGCCATTGTTGACTTTCTTCTTAAAATAGAATGATATGCAAAACGTCTTTTTTCAATGTGGATCGTTTGAAGGAGAGTTATAACCCCTGTTAGGTTTACTACATAAGATTAGGCATGACTAAGTAACCTCCCCACCACATCTCTAATAACAAATAGAGAAGAAACAGGAAACAAATGTGGAACTTTCAACCTTCTATCAACAGACACCTTCAGCAATCTACCCATTCCATCATTACAACTGCATACTCGCTTATGAATATCCAGATCTCACCTGTTAAATCTGAATCCGTCCTCTCTGTTCACACCGGGCCTCCTACACTCCATCACCAGCCTCCTTCAGTCCTACCTTTAATGGGTCTCGCACGCAGTGCTGCCGGGGCTGGTGACACCAGTGTTGGCCGCAATGCAATAATTCTGTGCCCTGTGCCTGTGATTTTTAAACCTCGGTGTCGTTCCCTGTTCTGGGGTCCCCATGTGAGTGTTTCATCTCGTTTCCTGTGTGTGGAGCCGCGTCAACTTTGCCGGCTCCAGGTTGGTACACATTTTTGGAACATAATGATTAAAGTTGTTTGTTTTGAAAAAAAAAAAGAATATCCAGATCTCAAAAGCCATAATTTCCCTGTATTGATTATTCATGAAATCAAGAGAGGATAAGAGGAAAACATTGGATAATTCCATTTAACCATTTGCTGACCACACTATAGCTGAATGATGGCTACATCGCTGCCAGCCAGTTCTGGGAGGGCGTCATATGACGTGCGCTTACAGGCGTATGGTGTTTAGAAGCGTATGAGCACAAACTCATTCTACTACCCAAAATATTCATTTGTTTTAGCCACTACAATAAATGTTTGCGCTTATGTGCATAAATTATGTCAGCAAGTTCCTTTCCAAACTCAGGTTTGGGGCACCTTGTATGCCCATGAGTGCTGCTCTCAAATATGAATCTAATTGCCACAATCTGCATGGACACTTTGGCTGAAATGGAGCTGTGTTCAGAAAAAAATTAAAAGCGTCATTTTTTTCTGCCTGTGTGCATTAGGCCTTAGGGGGTGAATTTCGATTTATTTATTTTCACTTGTTTCTTTATTTGTTATAATAATATTATGTGTTTTCTTTACAGCTTATTGTGCACATGCAATGTTGCCAGAAGCACTAATAACGTTTCCATTATTATTATTATTATTGTATTGTGGTTTTATTCATACTTTTTGCTTGTAAAAGGCCTGTACACACGATGCAAAATGTGTACGGTAATTTTCATTTGCCGACCGATCGTCCAAAAATCTTACCATTATTATGGTCCTTTCGACAGTCGATTCTGACTTTTCGGACAAAAAAATCTTGATGTGCAGACTATAATTTTTTTGTCATACGTGAAATCAACGTCCAATTTTCATTTACGTAGTACAGTTTTCGTCTGAAAAAAATCGTAAGAGCAAGACTATGCATGCTCAGAAACGAAAAAAACATACAAGACTATTCAACACATTACGTCACTTCTGATGTTGCATTCAGTTGTACAAGATTTTTCATATGGTTAGTAAGTAGAGTTGAGCGAACTGTAAAGTTCGGGTTCGTACCGAACTTTGAGGTGTCCGTGACCCGGACCCGAACCTGGACATTTGAAAAAAAGTTTGGGTTCGAGTTCTGGGTTCGGGTATTTGATCACGCATGTTGAATAGCTGCAGGGCAGCCCTAGAAGCCATCACAGCCATGCCTACTAATGGCATGGTTGTGATTGGCCAGCGCATCATGTATCCCAGCCTCTATATGAGGCTGGAGTCACAGTGCTGCATGTCACATGCTTTCTGGGTAGTGTAGGGAGAGGATGCTGCCGGTGCTGTGAGGGACAGATTGCAGATAGGTAGATAGGTAGAGATTACTACTACTACTACTGCTTTTAGGGACAGATTGCAGATAGATAGATATGTAGAGATTACTACTACTACTTTTAGGGACAGATTGCAGATCCCATCCTGCATTACAGAAAGATCTGACTGGACTAGGTAGAGTCTACTGCTTAGAGGGACAGATTATTGTTCTAAAATCATCTCCTAGTTCTATAGGGTCAGGTTCCTGCTGTTGCTGTAAGGGACAGATTATTGTTTTAAAATCATCGCCTACTCCTATAGGGTCAGGTTCCTGCTGTTGCTGTAAGGGACAGATTATTGTTCTAAAATCATCGCCTACTCCTATAGGGTCAGGTTCCTGCTCTTGCTGTAAGGGACAGATTATTGTTCTAAAAGCATTTTTCAGCCCTCTAGCACTTTCCAGGACTCTTTTACAGTCATTTTTGTGCCGAAAAGTTCGGGTCCCCATTGAATTCAATGGGGTTCGGGGTAAAGTTCGGGTCAAGTTCGGTACCGAACCCGGACTTTTTTCCGAAGTTCAGCCGAACCCACCGAACCCGAAAATCCACGGGTTCGCTCAACTCTATTAGTAAACTCAACACTTTTGATATGAGACTAGCATGCAACAAAAAACTCCCCTGCTCATTAGCTTGTCTGCGCCATTGGCTCCCGCTGCTGTCAATCAAAGTCGTTCAGCCAATGGGGAGAGAAAGGAGGCACGGCCTCCATGTCTG
This sequence comes from Glandirana rugosa, assembly GCA_018402905.1. NCBI lineage: Eukaryota > Metazoa > Chordata > Amphibia > Anura > Ranidae > Glandirana > Glandirana rugosa. The sequence continues at coordinate 88,712 of BLSH010188177.1, read as the reverse complement.
AATGGACACCCAGAGTTGTGGCTCGGCTCGGGTGCCCCCATAGCAAGCTGTTTGCTGTGGGGACACTCAACAGGAGGAAAGGGGCCAGGAGCAAAGAGGGACCCAAGAAGAGGAGGATCCAGGTTGCTCTGTGCAAAACCACTGCACAGAGCAAGTATAACTTGATAAAATGTGCAAAAAAAGGAACAATGTTCATTAAAATGCTAGCAGCGCTTTCTTTAGTGGTTTCTCATCACAGTTCATTCGTGACCGTGCTTAGAGTGTTGTATCACAGTTCTAGCTTATGTCAGATGAAGTGCAAAATATCCAGGTGATCCCAACCACTTATTTCACCACTTTCACACTGCTTGCTCCTCCCCCTTATGCTTATGCACTCACCAGCTGTAACTTGTATACGTCGCCTTTAGGTATCTGGGTACTCTTTCAGCCTGGGACGTGTCCTTTACTTGGCTCTAGATTGGTCTCCGGGCGTCTGATCATCTATTCCCTTTATGGATCTCCGGCCGTTTGTACCTCAACAGTTGGACTTGCAAAAGATAAGGGGACACTACATAGTGTAAAACTGTTTATTGTAGTTAAAATCCCCCCTGTTGCCCCTTAAAATTGCGCTTACATCAATGTCTCTATAACCACTTCCTTACTGGGCACTTAAAGCCCCCTCCTGCCCGGACCAATTTTCAGTTTTCTGCGCTGTCATTCTTTGAATGACAATTGCGTGGTCGTGCAACGTTGTACCCAAACAAAATTGGCGTCCTTTTTTTCCCACAAATAGAGCTTTCTTTTGGTGGTATTTGATCACCTCTGCGGTTTTTATTTTTTGTGCTATAAACAGACAAGTAGAGAAGATTTTGAAAAAAGAACAATATTTTTTACTTTTTGATATAATAAATATCCAAAAATTAAAAATTAAAAAAACAAATATATTCATCAATTTAGACCTATATATATATTCTTCTACATATTTTTGGTAAAAAAAAGCGCAATAGGCGTATATTGATTGGGTTGCGCAAAAGTTATAGCGTCTACAAACTATAGACATTGATTTATGGCGTTTTTATTTATTTTTTACTGGTAATGGCGGTGATCTTTTTATCGGGACTGCGATATTGTGGCGGACATGTTGAATGTTTTTGACATATTTTTGAGACCAATGACATTTATAAAGCGATCAGATCTAAAAATAGACACTGGTTACTGTATAAATGTCATTAGCAGGGAAGGGGTTAACACTAAGGGGGCAGTGAAGGGGTTAAATGTGTTCCCTGGGTGTGTTCTAACTGTGGGGGGGGGTGGGGTTGGCAGGGGCATGACAGATCTAACTAATCTCATTGACAGGGATCAGTAGATCTGTCAAGCCCCCCCTCACAGAATGGGGAACCACCGTGTTTACATCGGCGGTTCCCCCGTTCTGGCTCTCTGTGAGCAGATTGCGGGTCTCCGATGGACACCAAGTCTGCCCGACCCGCGGGCACGCTCACGCAGCGTGCACGAGCGAGAGCGTGTCCAGCACTAGCTAAGGGGGAGGAAGTCTATTGACGGCCTCCCGGCATTTTAGAGCCGTGCTTCGGCTATGGCGTAGATATGATGTAGTTAAAACAGCAGAAACACGTAAACTCTGTGATCTGATGTGCAGCTACACTGCTCACTCTCACTGCTCTGTTGTTTTCCTTTATCATGGCGTTCCCGGGTAGAGTTGCAGTTCTGCTGACAGTGTGAGCCGTGTGGTCACTCTCTTATGCGTTTTGTCATCACGTCTTTGTCAAAGGGCCCTTTGACATGTTACTCATGATTTTTATGTTTGTCGAATATTGCAAAAACAACCTCTTTGAACAACTGCACTTTGGTCAATGACCACAATATGCACCATGCACCATGGTGGACTGCCAGTTATGCCATCATCAATTACCCAATGGAGATATAGAACTTTCTTCAGATCCTTCTATATGTGTTCCGGTGGTCATGGGCAGTACCCCCACAGATCCCTGTGCAGACACTCCCTGAAAATTGTCACTTTGTAGCACCACATGTTGAATTCTTAGCTGATTTGTGAGTATATTAAGATTTGTATCTTCTCCTGAGGAAGTGGAGCATACTCCACGAAACGTGTTGAGCTATATGGATGCAATTATTCCTGTTTAAACATGTGTTTTACTGTTCGATTATTTACATGAACTTTTGAGAATTTTGGACTGATGCTGAATTATGATGATTATAATTTATCACCTGAATTAATTACTGTAATCATGGTTATATACCAATTTTATACTATATTTTCCGAGGAGGCTCTGTAACAATAAAATGTGCATTCAACACTATTGTTTATTATTCCCACTGTATATACACTAATAAAGATTTATATATTTACCTATTACTGGTTGTATACTATGCACCCCATTTAATGTCCCAAACTCCTTTCCTTCTCAATAATGGACTTCCAGTCCATGAACTTAGGTCAGGTGGCTTAGAAGGGCCAGTAATGGGGGATTTCTTCAGCATAAGCTCCCTTAACCTACAGCATTAGAACATTTTTTTTACATTTTTTTGCACACGTGTAAAAATCTGCAGAGATCCTGTAGAGTAAAAAGATAGTAGTTGCCACTTTTATATTCATAGGATATTTGTGAAACAATTTTTCAATCATCAAATTTTCAGGAAAAAAATATTAAAAAATAAATTTTAGTGCAAACACACAATATAATACCACGTTTTTGTAAAATATAAAAGATGAGTAAACAGATGCCAAACATGTCAATTCTTAAAATTGTGTGCGCCTGTGAAATCACAAAAAATGACGGTACCCAAAAATCTCCATAGGAGACACTTTAAAAGCCTTTATAGCTCATACGTTTAGAGATAACTATGAGGTCTGATGCTAGAATTATTTCTCTCTACTGCTTGTGCGAATACCTCACAACTACAGTTTACATACATGTGCTCACCCCGGGCCTGCATTTGCTTTGGTAGGTGTCTGTTAATCCAATTTATCATTTTTTTAAATGTTATTTAAAAAGCCACCCAACTGCACAGTCATTCACTAGGAAGCCCAGTGTGCTGCCCTTTCACCTTCCCCGGCTCTTTGAGCTCCTTATGAAGCTGAGAATAGAGGGTGTATGATCACTTACAAAAAAGGAGAAAAGACAGGTTTTTATAATTTATTTTATATCTATACATATGTTTTGCCTTTCATTTTTATTTTAAACTGAATGGGTTGTTTTACAAGGTGAGGGTATAAATGTACTTTAATGCTGCTGATGTGTGTAATGCAGCTTATATACAGCCTCTCCAAACAAACAAGAAGAGGCTTGACCAAAAAAGGAGGTCCTTTGAATCGCGTAGCCATGCCCACTGCTCCACCCACATGTGATGTCACCCAGAAGATTCTCTGCAACCTACAGTGTCTGTGTACAGAGCTCTGGTCTGTCCTTCAGCTACAGCTATTTCTCCATCTCACAGCACTGCTATCCATGATTTACTAGTGTGAATACAGAGAAGCGCCCATGCTAGGGAGTGTGGACTACACGCCTTTTCTATTTTCATTTTGTGAGTGGCCAATTTGCATTTGATTATAATAAAAATACTGCACTTAGTATATGTTATTCTTGTTTGTTTCTTTGTATGTCAATTGTCAAACTTGTGAGCAACAGCGACAGAGGCAAAAGGTGTTTAAAGAAAATGTGAACACTTACCTTGTAAAACACTGAACTTTGGCCCAACAGCGTGCGCTAATGTGGGCATTCGGTGCACCTGCTCTGCATCGCTTGCGAGGTGCCCAGGGTCCCACACTGGTGATCACCCTCTCTTTGGAAGCTCTCATCTCTCCCTTCCAACTGCCTGCACACAGCCTGTGTTTATGGATGTATACAGAGGAGGGGGACACAGTAACTGGGAAGGAGGGGCAAGTAATATGGATATACACCTGGAGGAGTGATGGGGGTAGGAGAATATGTGTTGGGGGTGCTTTTGAAGGGGAGAGGACTTATGCTGGGGGGGGGGTAGGAATTGAAATACCCCAAAAAACCTTCTAGCACAAGTCCTCTCCCTGCCAAAACACCCCCCCAGCACATATCCTCTTCCCTGTCAAGCATGTTACTGGAGCCAAGTGCCAGAACATCTGGCAATGGCCTCCAGAAATCAGCCTGGATTCATGGGACACCAGGATTTTTTTCAAATCATAGGAAGGTCCCACCAAACCAGTACAGGTAGGAGTAGGGGCATACGTACACGGGTCCCAATTGCAACTCGGCCCCATGCTCCAGGGGGCCCATGTGGCCCCTTGTACACCTAGGTAGGAGGGGTAAGGGGGTGCAGTATATGGAGAAACCAACCCCCTCTATTTTCCTCCTGCGGCCACTGAAAGGCTGGAAAGGTAGAGGAAAGGTTTCTCTACATGCCGTCACTCCTATCCACCTCCTGCTGTGATGGGATCCCGTGCTCTCTCCTGGCCCCCCCTCATCCCCCGCAGCACTGCTGAGTTCCCCCCCTCCGCTCTCCTGCCAGCTGCTGCAGGGATGCTTTCAGGAAGGAGAGTGGGGAAGGGGGCAGAAAATATGTGATTAACTGGCCCCTTGTTAGGAACCATGAATCAGACAAAGACAGAAGTGCAGTAAAATCACACTTTTTAATAAAAAGGTAAAATTTTATAAACAGAGTAAACATGGTCAAAACATAGCCAAGGTTCAATAACCAAAACGGATAGTCAGAGCGAGCCAGTAAAACAGGAGTCCAAAGATCAGCAAGGGCAAACAAATGGAATGCAGGGTCAGGAGCCAGGAGGAAAGTCAGCCGAGCAGGGTCTTGAATCAAGCAACCAGAAGAGAACGTCAAACAGGAAAAGTCTTTCACAAGAACACACAGCAGAGATTTCTCCAGAGATGTTGGCCAAGGCGCATGCATCTGCTATCTCATCCAGGCAGTTTATACAGCAGCAGAGCTGGCTAAAAGAGTCAGGATATGGTCATCAGGTGAGACGCAGTGGAATCTGAAACTGGCAATTAACCCTCAGCTGAGCAGCTTGCGCTGAGAAGGGAGAGCTGAGCACATACAGTTTAAAGGCATCTCCCAAACAGGTTATTTAAAGGGTTGGTGTTTTCCTATGTTGCCCTCAAAGTCACATTAACACCTTCCTGGCCTATTGCACTATGATGGCCAGGCGGGAGGAATGTTGTTCTGGCAGGACGTTATGATGTCCTTCCAGAACGCACTTCTCGCATGGCCACAGGGCCGCGCAGCAGAGCCATTTATCCAGGGATCAAGTTCTGGTAAAAAAAATGTGGAAATTCACCCAAGATCCCGCCCCCCCCACCTCAAAAATAAAAAAAAGTGTGTATATATTACATACTACTTTTTAACAAATAAAGTGCACCATTTTTTGTAAAGTGCCAGTTTACAAAGACACCTCCAAAATTCACATACCTTAACCTCCCTGGCGGTTTTCCCGAGTGTGGCTCGGGGTGAATTTCCATTACATATAGTGGTAACCCCCAAGCCACACTCAGGATCGCATCGCTGGATCCAGGCAATGTTACTTACCATGTCCCGTGGATCCAGTGATGTCCCCCGCTGTGTCAGCGGGCTGTCTTCCGCCTGATGCCTCTGTGTGATGCCGGGCTCCATTCCCTGCAAGCATTGCGTCGCACGGGGCGGAGCCTGGCAGCAAATTCAAAAAGTGAAACACACAGTAAACATACAATATATGGTAATCTGTAAGATTACATTACTGTATGAAATCATTGCACATCCCCTTTGTCCCTAGTGGTTTGCCCAGTACCCTGCCTGCATTTTTATATTATATATGTCATTCTTTCTGCCTGGAAACATGAGATTGTCCATGGCATCCACAAAGCGCCCCTTTACGTCAAAAGTGGTTTTTGATCAGCTAGAGAACAGTGATAGTAAATAAGAATCATTTGCAGAATTGAGTGATACTGATTTGTGATGAAATTTATCATCAGACACTGAAGGTGACGGCAGTGATAATTCTGCAAATCAACAAATTTCAGTGTTTTTGACTTGATTACATTATTAAACACATTTTATTATTATTATATTATTATTTTTGTTATATCATTATTTATAGTTATTTATTATATTATATATATTTTTTCATATATATATATTATAATTTATGATTTCATTATTTCAAACTTTATCATACCCGTTATTCCTAAGAATTACAGGCCTAAAATATAAAACGCCAAATTTCTATGCGAAAAAATGTACCGCTTTGAGACGCAAAAATCTGACATAATCATACCGCCAGGGAGGTTAAACAAATAAATATAGAACAGATGTAACAACAAAATAATTTAAATACAAACAAAAAGGGAAAGCACAAACGCCTTGTGCATTACCTTTAAAACATGGCACAATTTATTAAAAAATTGTTTTTAAACTGTTTGGACTTTCAGGGAGAACAGCATCACCTTAATTACCATGAAAGAAATAAGCGCTGGAGTTTGACATTTTCTTTGGTTTGAACAAAATAATTTAACCTGTATGTTATACTAACAAAAAACAACACCACAATGTGTGATAATGGTTCAATGCAGCCTCACTGTGCCCATCAATGCAGCCTCACTGTCCCCATCAATGCAGACTCCCTGTGCCCATCAATGCAGCCTCACTGTGCCCATCACTGTAGGCTCACTGTGCCCATCAACGCAGCCTCACTGTGCCCATCAACGCAGCCTCACTGTGCCCATCAACGCAGCCTCACTGTGCCCATCATTGCAGCCTCATTATGCTCATCATTGCAGCGTCACTGTGCCCATCAATGCAGCCTCACTGTGCCCATCAACACAGTCTCACTGTGCCCATCAATGCAGACTCACCTTTGCCCACCATTGCAAACGCACTTGTGCCTATCAATGCAGACTAACCTGTGCCCATCATTGCAGACTCACTTGTGTCCATGAATGCAGACTCACCTGTGCTCATCAATGCAGACTCACCTGTGCCCATCATTGCAGACTCACTGTGCCCATCAACGCAGACTCACCTTTGCCCATCAATGCAGACTCATCTTTGCCCATCAATGCAGACTCACCTTTGCCCATCATTGCAGACTGACTTGTACCCATCAATGCAGACTCATCTGTGCCCATCATTTCAGACTCACTTGTGCCCATCAATGCAGACTCACTTGTGCCCATCATTCCAGACTCACCTGTGCCCATCATTGCAGACTCACCTCTGCCCATCATTGCAGACTCACTTGTGCCCAATAATGCAGACTCACCTGTGCCCATTAATGCATCCTCACTGTGTCCATCAACTCAGCCTCACTGTGCCCCTCAATGCAGACTCACCTGTGCCCATCATTGCAGACTCACCTGTGCCCATCAATGCAGACTCACTTGTGCACATCAATGCAGACTCACCTGTGCCCCTCAATGCAGACTCACCTGTGCCCATCATTGCAGACTCATCTGTGCTCATCAATGCAGACTCACCTGTGCACATCAATGCAGACTTACTTGTGCCCATCAATGCAGGTTCACCTGTGCCCATCATTGCAGACTCACTTGTGCCCATCAATGCAGACTCATCTGTGCCCATCAATGCAAACTCACCTGTGCCCATCATTGCAGACTCACCTGTGCCCATCAATGCAGACTCACCTGTGCCCATCAATGCAGACTCACCTGTGCCCATCATTGCAGACTCACTTGTGCCTATCATTGCATACTCACCTGTTCCCATCAATGCAGCCTCACTTGTGTCCATCAATGCAGCCTCACTTGTGCCCATCATTGCAAACTCATTTATGCCTTGATTATACACAGTGGGCATCTCCCGTTGTGTCACGGAGCTTGGGTCTGCAATGTTCGGCGGCCAGTCACTGCAACAAAGTTCGCCCCCTAGACCAGTGGCGGCTCCTGTGATAGGTAGAACACTGGTCTAATGCTGGGAAATTGAATAAGTGTTCCGTCTGTTACAGAAGCCGGTGTAGGAGGCAGGACTTTGTTACAGTGCCTGGCCACCAAACATTGCTGTGAGGTTCTCAAGAGAATGGGGGAGGGAGAGAGGGGAGAACTCTGCCCTGGGAACCACCGCCGGCCCCAGGGCAGGCAGCTTACTGATGACTGATCACTGTACCGGCCTGCTGCCAGAAATGGATGGCTTCCTTTCATGCCATTCATTATATACAGTACAATTGTGTTGCTAGCCATGATTGGTCACAGTGATCACATGGTACAGACAAGGCCAAAACACAGTACATCTGTGCCATGTGATTTGTTTTGACCAATCATAGCTATTCCCAACAAAAGACACTGAATGAACCAGTTTCATTCAGTAAAAATGGTTGTTTATACCAATGAATTTCATTATGAAAATCATACTGTGTAAAAAAAAAAAAAAAAAATCCTGATAACTTCCCCAGAGTAGTACAGTGTACTATGGTAACACATACAGTGCTCTGGTCACAGTGTGTTAAAAACATGAAAAAAATGTAAAAAAAAAAAATTAAATTGATTATTATTTTATATGATAATGCTGTACTGAACTGTCGACAGCATAAAATAAATTATGAAACTTTTTTTTTTCATTTCTTCATTTTCCAAATAATTGTGACAAAAATTAAAAAAAAAAAAACTTGCCATGCCTCTAACTTAATACCTTGAACTGCCAGGTATTGAAGTGGTTAAAGGGGTTGTAAAGGCAGAAGGCTTTCTATCTTAATGCATTAAGATAAAAAACCTTCGGTGTAGCAGTTCCCTCAGCACCCCCTAATACTTACTTGAGTCCCATCTCTACTCAGCGATGTCCACAAATGTCTAAGCCGTCTAGGACACTCTTGATTGGCTGAGACAAAGCAGCGGCGCCATTGGCTCCTACGGCTGTCAATCAAAGTCAATCAGCCAATCAGGGGAGAGAGGTCGTGGGGCCGGGTCGGGGCTCCATGTCTGAATGGATACACAGAGCTCTGACTCGGCTTGAGTGTCCCCATAGAAAGCTGCTGGCTGTGGGGGACCTTGATAGAAAGGAGGGGCCAGGAGCAGCAAAGAGGGACCCGAGAAGAGGAGGATCTGGGCTGCAGGAGAGGTGGGCTGCAGTGGGGAGCAAGGGGGAATGGAGGAGGACACGGGGCTGGAGGAGGACACGGGGATGGAGGAGCACACGGTGGGGGCCTTGGAAGAGGAGGACACGGGGCTGGAGGAGCAGAAGGGGGCCAGAGGCGGAGGACATGGAGGACAGTGGGGGATGATCGGTGCAGGAGGGATAGCTGCAAGCACCAATCTCCCTGTAAAGATTTTCAGCTGACAGCCGTGGGAGAGGGAGGAGGAGAAGTGGCTGTCAGCTGCTTCACTGAAGGCTGTACAGGGAGATTGGTGTTTGCAGCTGTCCCTCCCACCGCACTGATCATCCATGACCGTGAACCAGGTGACCATCCATGTGTGCAGTGTGGGTCACAGTGGGGCCCGTGTGCAGTGAACACCCTGCACACATGGATGATACAGAGCTACCTACCGGATATTGTATTCTAACAGCCAGAGCCTGCGGCTGTCAGAATAAGTAAACGGTGGCTGCATCTGATTGGATTCAGTCACTGTTTGGCCAACAATTTTCGACTCGACTCCTTGCTCAAGTTGGTTAGTGCTGACAGAGTACCCACAGATGAATTTTGACCAATTCGGCCGAGCCGACCAAAATGCGAGAAGTGTATGGCAGTCTTTAGAATGTTGAGGGGCATTGGGGGCAGAGGGGGAGGAAATTGTTCTCTGCTTTCCCTCAGTACAGAAAGTGATGAAACTATATATAGTTGTTAACTCCTATTTCACTGTATAAGGCATCTGCTTTCATTGCTCAAAGGTTTCAACCTCTTTCCCCTGGACATCTCACTGATTTTTGTGACCACTTAATTTAACACTTACTGTATATATTCATTTTCCTTTGAAATCTTTCATGCTATGTTAAAATTTCTTTTGTTTTTTACTCCCAAACTCCTAAACGAATGTGTCAATTCTATCTTATATTCTTTAAAGTATATGTAATTGTTATTTTTTTTTTTTTAACTTTAGAATAAAGTGTACCTTCACCCAAAAGTCAGAGTGCCACTTATCTTCTTCCTTCCCCAACACCCATGCCAATTTTTGGCATCTTTTTTTTGGGGAGCGGTACCGTTTTTCATGGGTACTTTCTCCCCCTTTTTCAATCCTTGCCTAGGTGAGGATGACATCAGTTTGAACTGCTCCCCCCATCCCCACCCACACATCACATGATACAGGAGGCTGCAAGACCAGTCTCAGTGCCTTAGTGCATGCACAGTGGGGTCGGCTGTGAGCTATCAAGACATCCTGAGTCACCACTGATATCGCCAGTTCTGTGAGTGATTACCACTACTGGGTTCTGAGCCTCTGCCAACATTATCTTCCAGACACAAGAGAGCAGGAGGAATTACAGTCAGAGATTACTTGGTGGTGAGAGGCCGCTGGCCACAGCTCTCCTGCACACTTCCTAAAGGGAGAGTGTTACCCAACTAAGGATATATTATGGGTACTTATGCCTCTACTGTGGGATCCGCTTTTACCTTAGCGCTCCAATGCAGAAAGTACACTGGCCAGTGGGAAGGGTGAGACTGAGGGGCCTTTAGCTTACATTACTGCCCCTTTAGTTAGGACCTCCCTAGTTTCAGGGATTAGATGCAGAGATAATTGGTCCTTTTATTATTTGTTGTGTTGTGATAATTATTGACTGGTATTGTTTACTATTATTTCTGTTCTGCGTTGTTGCCTTGTTGGGAGTATTTCCCAAATAAATCCTCCCAATTTAGCCTTGGCATGTCAGATTGTGTGGCATTGCCGGAAAGGTTATCACCTGTAATCAGAGGAATCAAACATCAGCGGCTCCCCTAGGGGTAAATGCTACATATGATGTTTGTACAGTAGGAAAATAATTATTTGATCTACTGCAGATTTTGTATGATTGCCCACTTACAAAGAAATGAAGGGTCTATGATTGTTATCATAGGTGTATTTAAAAGGATAGCGACAAAATATCAACCAAAGATCCAGAAAAAACACATGGTACAAAGATTATAATTTGAGTTGCATTTCAGTGAGTAAAATAAGTATTTGATCCCCTAGCAACCAACAATAATTCTGGCTCCCACAGACTGGCTACAGTATATGCTCATGTGGTACACAGATTAGTCCTGTCAATTTAAGAAGGTGCTCCTAACGACAATTTGTTATGTGTATAAAAGACACCTGTCCACAGAATCTCTTTCTTCCATTCAAACCTCACCATCATGGGCAAGACCAAAGAGCTGTCAAAGGACATCAGGAACAAGATTGTAAATGTGCACAAGGTTGGAATAGGCTAGAAGACCTTCAGCAAGAAGCTGGGTGGGAAGGAGACAACTGTTAGAGCAATTATTTGCAAATTAAAGAAATACAAAATAACCATCAACCGCCCCTGGTCTGGATGCAAGTCTCCATGCAAGTTTTCGCCTCATGGGGTAAGGATGAACGTGAGAAAAGTGATGGATCAGCCCAGAACTACACCGGAGGAGCTTGTGAATGATCTCAAGGCAATTGGGACCACAGCCACCAAACAAACCATTGGTAACACAATATGCTGCTATGGATTGAAATCCTGCAGCGCCCACAAAGTCCCCCTCCTCAAGAAGGCACATGTATAGGCCCGTCTTAAGTTTGCCAATGAACATTTAAATGATTCAGAGAAGGATTGGGAGAAAGTGCTGCGGTCAGATGAGACCAAAATTGAGCTCTTTGGCATTAACTCGACTTGCCATGTTTGGAGGAAGAAAAATGTTAACTATGACCCTAAGAACACCATCCCTACAGTCAAGCAAGGCGGTGGAGACATTATGCTTTGGGGCTGTTTCTCTAATAAAGGTACAGGCCGACTTTGGCGCATTGAAGGACCAATGGATGGGGCAATGTATTGTAAAATCTTGGATGAGAACCTTCTTCCCTCAGCCAGAACACTGAAGATGGGTGGTGGTTGGGTCTTCTAGCATGACAATGACCCAAAACATACTGCCAAGGAGTGGCTCAAGAAGAAGCACATTAAGGCCATGGAGTCTCCAGACCTTAATCCTATAGGAAATGTATGGAGGGAGCTGAAACTTCAAGTTGCCAAGTGACAGCCAAGGATTTAGAGAAGATCTGTAAAGAAGAGTGGACCAAAATCCCTCCTGAGATGTGTGCAAACCTGGTATCCAACTACAAGAAATGTCTTACCTCTGTGCTTGCCAACAAGGGTTTCTCCACCAAATACTGAGTCGTGTTTTTCTTGGGGATCAAATACTTATTTTACTCACTGAACTGCAACTTATTTTATAGAATTTATTTTATGTGTTTTTTTTTCTGGATTTTTGTTTGATATTCTGTCTCTATCATTTAACCTATGATAACAATTATAGACCCTTAATTTCTTTGTAAGTGGGCAAACTTACAAAATCTGCAGGGGATCAAATAATTATTTTACCCAATGTATATTATTATATTTATTAAGATTTGATTTTTTTCTCTACCTACAGCTTTTTTAATTGATTTTTTTCTCTTTGCGTTGCTGCCTGAGAAAGAATCCCGCTTTGGTTTGTGTACAAATGCAAAAGTCACTTTGTAGTAGGTGAGCTATTTGTATTTCAGCATTCGTCTTCTCCTTCTTGGCATACCATTTTCTAAATATATAACTGGATGCAGACAGCTGAGGGAGGCCAGACAAGTATGTACAGTATAGTGTAACAACCCACCAGCGTCTTTTCTGGCAATAACTTCACTAACCATAAATGCTTGCACTGAGTTCATATTTGAATCTACGTAAAAAGGTACCAAAAGCAGCATTAGCATTGATGGAAGAATCAGCATAGCAGTAGACATGCTGGGGGAATAGATACCCTTTAGAACCCCATCAGGACGCAGCATGGAAAGTGTCAGACAGGTACATTAATCTGTCCATGACTGCTTGGGGGAAGGAGTACCCGTCACACTAAGAGCTTGGCTGAGGATTGTTACAGTAAGAGTGGGCAGGGCAGGGCCGGCCCTACCATGGGTCCCAGTGGGTCCATTGGACCCAGGCAGCACTTTGAGAGGGGCAGCAAACTGAACCACGACTGCCTCTCCTTCTCTTCTATTAACCCAGCAAATTGACCAAGATTTTTTTTCCAGCAGTATTGTGTGTGATGATGACAACTGCCCCCTGGGCCGCTCCGCCTGCCCCTATACTACCCTAGCCTGCCCCTATACTGCCCTAGCCTGCCCCTATACTGCCCTAGCCTGTTTATATACTAGCCTAGTCTGTACATATACTACCCTAGCCTGTCTATATACTACCCTAGCCTGTCTATATACTGCCCTAGCCTGTCCCTATAATGCCCTAGCCTGTCCCTATACTGCCCTAGCCTGCCCCTTGGAATTGAACATAATGGTATGTCATATAATTTTGCATATAGACAAGGTGCTGTTGGTCTTTTGGTGGGCGTGATTTTTTTTTTTTTGGGGGGGGGCAGAATTTCATTCTTGGACCCAGGCAGCACAATGTCTTGGGCCAGCACTGGGGCAGGGACTAATGGGGAACTGAGAGACCCCCATCAGGTCCGTTCTGCAACGCTGTACCCAAATAACATTTATGTAATTTTTCCCACAAATCAAGCTTTCTTTTGGTGGTATTTGATGACCACTGCGAGTTTTAATTTTTTGCGTTCTAAAGAAAAAAAGAAGCAATTTTGAAAAAATATATATTTTTTTTACTTTCCTCTATAAAATATATCCAATAAAAAAATGTAAAAAATCGAATGTTTTCATAAATTTGGGCCAATATATGTTCTGCTACATATTTTTGGTAATAAAAATCCCAATATGCGTATCTTGATTGGTTTGCGCAAAAAAGTTATAGCGTCTACGAACTATGGGATATATACTGTATTTTTTTTATACTAGTAATGGCGGCAATATGTGACTTATAGCGGGACTGCGATATTGCAGTGGTCAATCGGACACTGACACTTTTGATACTTTGCGGGAACCAGTCACACTAATACAGTGATCAGTGCTAAAAATATGCACTGTCACTGCACTATTGACACTGGCTGGGAAGAGGTTAAACATCTAGGGCAGAGATATGCAATTAGCGGACCTCCAGCTGTCGCAGAACTACAAGTCCCATGAGGCATAGCAAGACTCTGATAGCCACAAGCATGACACCCAGAGGCAGAGGCATGATGGGACTTGTAGTTTTGCAACAGCTGGAGGTCAGCTAATTGCATATCAATGATCTAGGGCAATCAATGGTTAAATGTGTGCCTCACCAGTGTTTGTGTGTACTGTTTTTACTTAGTGATGTGATGGATTTAATTCCCTGCTTTACCCTTCAGGATGGAGCTCTGCATTGTTTACATATACAAAGCTCCATCCAGCCTCTCCCATCGATGGTCAGCCAGTGCCAGCGGACATCCATTGGCTGGCACCTGCTGATCGGCTTCTGCTGTGACACAAGTCACATTAGAAGCGGCGTGCCCCCTACCAGGAAGTGCAGATGCACAGTGCGGTCGCCCTGTAGCAGAAAATCTGCTATGGGGTGATCAGCAAGTGGATAAAGAAGAGTAGTCGCATGAGGAAATTTGCACGTACCAGAGGAGAATAATCGGAAAAATAATATAGTCGGTACGGTAATGTCAAACCTTGATGTAATATGTTATACCCATACAATGAACTCATGGTGGGTCATTAATAGAAAGAAAGCAGATTGGGGTGAAAATACGTAATTACTGTCAACAGGTTGTGTTTGGGTTGCAAAAAGCATGACATGTAGAGGGAAAGAAAGAGACTGGCAAAAGGAAGCGAGTAGGTGAGGGAGAAAGAGTAGGTCTGCTCCACTTTTCATTGAAAGCACAGACAGGTCCATAGGTGCTATTCCATCCAATAGCAAATTTCAGATCCTCCCACTGCTGTGCACTGCTACTCAGAACCGGAGCAGTACTGATGGGAAATGTTATTTCCCAAATATGGGCATTGCCCAAATTTCAGTAATGACATCACTGTATCCCTGCCCTATTGTTTACATATAGCTTTTGGTTGGGCAATCTCATGGCCAATGGATAAATGAGACCAGGGATACAGAACTGTGCAAGAAGCTGTCAAATATATGACACCTTCCCAGAACAGGCAGGGTCCGCGATGAGTACTGGCACCTCTGTACACCAGTTCAGATTAGGTCCTAATTACCGCCAATTTCCTAAACAGAGAACTGGCAGTAATTCTTTAAGAATTTGTTACTGCCATAGCGATATATTCTTAATTGCTTTCCGCTCACGCTATGGCCCAAAGATGGCTACAATGCGGGCGTACTTTGCTGAGAGGGTGTACATGGACATCTTCCCTTCTGGCTCAGCTGGTCACAGATCGGGGTAAAGGGCCAATCAGAGAGGCCCTTTACCACATGATCAGATGTGTCCAATGACAGCGGATCACGGATGCAGTCGGTTATCGGCTTTTCTCTCCTTACGCTGACAGCATGAGGAGAGAAGAGAGTTGATAACCGGCTTGGGTTAAAGGGACAATGACACTGATAATCAGGACCCTGATTATCAGTGCAGTCCCAACAGTGCCCACCAGTGCTTCCAATCAGTACCCATCAGTGCTACAAATCAGTGCCATCTGCCAGTGCCAGACAGCACCACCTAACAGTGCCCATCAGTGGCACCTATCAGTGCTGCCTCATCAGCGCTGCCTCATCAGTGCCCATCAGTGCCGCCTATCAGTGCTGCCTATAAGTGCCTCCTTATTAGTGCCAACCAGTGCTTATTTTCAAACTTTTCTGTCTTTTTTTGTTTGTTTAGCAAATAATAAAACACCCAGCAGTGATTAAATACCACCAAAAGAAAACTATTTGTGTGAAAAAAATGATAAAAATGTCATATAGGTACAGTGTTGCAATTGTCATTCAAAGTTTGACAGCGCTGAAAGCTGAAAATTGGCCTGGGCAGGAAGGAGGGAAAGTGCCCAGTAGGCAAGTGGTTAAAGTGACATTAGTAAGAACTACCTGAATTTGGTAATGTTATCAACTCTCGCACAAAGTCTTGCCTGAACTACTCAGTACTCAGGTAGTTCTTAAGGGGACTACTGCCAGAAAAGTGCCATTACAGCTATTTTGAATTCCCCTGACTGTCACCAGACTATTAATTTCAATAAATGTTGATTTAACATATTTCATGCATGTTATTTACCCCTAAAGGCTCCTTTTGTGTACACTTTAACCACTTCCCGCCCGGACGTCATTCATTAACAGGCGAATAAGGGGTTCATTATCCTGAATGGACGTCTATTGACGTCCTTAGTATAATCCGCAATCACGTGCCCGTGAGTAGACTGACCCACCGCATTACCAGCCGAGGTAAAAGGCTTCTGTGGAAGCCTTTTACCATGTGATCAGCCGTGACCAATCACGGCTGATCACAGTGTAAATAGGAATATGCGTTTATTGGCTTTTCCTCTGCTCAGGTCTGCAGACCTGAGCAGCGGAGAGCCGATCGGCTGCTCTCCTGACGGGGGGGGGGGGCTGCACTGAAAGTTTATCAGTGTAGCCCCCCTCAGGATCACCCCACTGGACCACCAGGGAGCCGACCAGGACCACCAGGGAGACAACATGGAGGCCGCCCAGGACCACCAGGGATCCCCACTAGACCACCAGGTAAAGGCAATACAGTGCACTATAGGGATGGCACTGTGCCCATATATATTGCCTGCCAGTGCCATCCCTAACAGTGCTATATGCACCAGTGCCACCTATCAGTGCCCACCTGTGCCACCTATCAGTGCCCACCTGTGCCACCTAAAAGTGCCACCTATCAGTGCCCAGCAGTGCCACCTATTAGTGTCCATCAGTGCCCAACACCACCTATCAGTGCCGCCTATGAGTGTCCATCAGTGCCGCATATCAGTGCCACATATCAGTGCCCGTCATTGTTGCTTATCAGTGCCGCCTATCAGTGCCCATCAGTGCTGTATATATATGTGCCCCATCATCAGTGCCACCTCATCAGTGCCAATCTGTACTACCTCATCAGTGCCCGCCAGTGTAGCCTCATCAGTCCCCATCAGTGTAGCCACATCAGTGCCCATCAGTGAAGGAGAAAATGTACTTATACAAAGTTTTGTGACAGAAACAGAAAAAAAAATTTTTTTCAAAAATTTTCGGTCTTTTTTTATTTGTAGTGCATGAAATAAAAACCGCAGGGATGATCAAATACCACCAAAAGAATGCTTGATTTGTGGAAACAAAATGATAAAAATGTTTGAATACAACGTCGCACGACCGCGCAATTCTCATTCAAAGTGCAACAGCACTGAAAACTGAAAATTGGTCTGGGCGGGAAGTGTTCTAAGTGCCCGGTATTGAAGTGGTTACAAAGCCCTGAAACAAATCCCTCACATAAATGGTTATGTAGGAAAGTGAGGGGAGGGGTAGAGGACCTTGGCCAGTAACGATAGTACTTAGACACATCAAGAAGATGAGAGGGCTATTACATGTCAGTAGGGAGGGGGCTGTGATATGAAACTGAATAGTCAAATTTTCTAGCTCTAGCAAGTTCAAAAATATATTGGAAGCATACGTGTGTGCAGCCTATTGCATTAGGGTGCGCACCCCAAAGCTCAAACACACAGGCCTTTCTCTGCAGCCTCAGCTGCACTGAACAGCAAATGAACGGGAAGTGCTCTGTGCTGAGCAGCTTCGTGTTCATTCACAAACTGCAGCATAGTAAACACTGTTTAATTAGGAAAAGAGGGGCATTGACATGCTGAACCAAAAGAGGGGCACTGACATGCTGAACCAAAAGAGGGGCATTGGCATGCTGAACCAAAAGAGGGGCATTGACATGCTGAACCAAAAGAGGGGCACTGACATGCTGAACCAAAAGAGGGGCACTGACATGCTGAACCAAAAGAGGGGCATTGACATGCTGAACCAAAAGAGGGGCACTGACATGCTGAACCAAAAGAGGGGCATTGACATGCTGAACCAAAAGAGGGGCACTGACATGCTGTACCAAAAGAGGGGCACTGACATGCTGAACCAAAAGAGGGGCATTGACATGCTGAACCAAAAGAGGGGCACTGACATGCTGAACCAAAAGAGGGGCACTGACATGCTGAACCAAAAGAGGGGCACTGACATGCTGAACCAAAAGAGGGGCACTGACATGCTGAACCAAAAGAGGAGCACTGACATGATGAACCCTCACTCTTCAATGTGGGGAAGTCAAAACCTTGACCCTAGGAAAGACAGTGCAGCCACAAATGACACACTCAAAACTGTCCAGAAAAAATGAGAGTTTCTATTTTTGACAGCAATAAACAATACACCTTAGCATGTTATTGCGATAAAATTCAGATGCCCTCTTCTGAAACATTCAGTTACAACCAAATAATGTCCTATAATCATTCTAAAATCAAATTGCCATCCGACCCTCTGACACATGCTCCGAAATATCCTGGAACGCTAATCTAACAAAGGATATACATTATCTCACAAAAGAGAGTACACCCCTCACATTTTTGTAAATATTTTATTCTATCTTTTCATGTGACAACACTGAAGAAATGACACTTTGCTACAATGTAATGTAGTGAGTGTACAGCTTGTATAACAGTGTAAATTGGACAATAATTGATCAAAGTGATCGGCGCTCACCTTCACCTAAATAATATGTATAACTTATGCTCTAAAACGAATATATTACTAATAAAGTGCACAAAGTAAATCATAAAGAATTTAAAATTGAAAAGTTAATGATGATATAGTGATTTTCATAAATGATATTGTGGTGAACAGTTCATCAAGATATTTCATCAATAGCAGCAGAAAGATTCCTTCAACCATGCTCATGAAAGTGCCCAAGTGCATATAAGTCCTTCTTTTTCTCATAAACAAGTGCTCCGCCACCAAAAGTGTGACAGGGGTAAATGAGATGTAAATGAGCCCAATGAATCAATAACACTGCAAGGCGTCCATACATCAACCAGGAGCGATGGAACGCACGCTGCATGGGGATGAGCTAGCGATATTCACACACGCTGGATCTGTCAGTGCTGGCATATTGGCACAGGAACATGTGAGCTGGCATTTGTAAAGTTGCTTTTAATTGCTTTCAGTTTAAACTGTGTTGCGCGTTGAAGGATTTGCCATTTTATTTTCATGAGTTACTTCCTTTTTGAGATGATCATTGGTATTGCTCCTGGTTGATGTATGGACGCCTTGCAGTGTTATTCATTCATTGGTCTCATTTACATCTGTTTTCCTGTAAGTGTCAACCCCTGTCACACTTTTGGTGGCGGAGCACTTGTTTATGAGAAAAAGAAGGACTTATATGCACTTTCACGAGCATGGTTGAAGGAATCTTTCCTGCTGCTATTGATGAAATATCTTGATGAACTGTTCACCACAATATAATTTATGAAAATCACTATATCATCATGAACTTTTCAATTTTAATGTATTTATGATTTACTTTGTGCACTTTATTAGTAATGTATTCGTTTTGAAGCATTATAAGTTATACATATTATTTAGATGAAGGTGAGCGCCAATCACTTTTATCAATTATTGTCACTTTATCTTCAGGTCCCTACCTGTTAGCAAGTGGGCTGCACAACCTACCAGCCATACATTTCACCTTTATAGATTATTCTACAGGGCGTCATAATCTGTTATTTTGTGCACCAAAAACAGTGTAAATTTGCTGTCCCCTCAAAATAACTCAAAACCCACTATTAATATCTAAACAATTGGCAACACAAGTGAGTACACCCCCAAGTGAAAATGTCCAAATTGGGCCCAAATTGTCAATATATCATGTGGCCACCATTATTTTCCAGCACTGCCTTAACCCTCTTGGGCATGGAGTTCACCAGAGCTTCACAGGTTGCCACTGGAGTCCTCTTCCACTCCTCTATGACGACATCACGGAGCTGGTGGATGTTAGAGACCTTGTGCTCCTCCACCTTCCGTTTGAGGATGCCCCACAGATGCTCAATAGGGTTTAGGTCTGGAGACATGCTTGGCCAATCCATCACCTTTACCCTCATATTCTTTAGCAAGGCAGTGGTCGTCTTGGAGCTGTGTTTGGGGTCGTTACCATATTGTCATATTGGAATACTGCGCGGTGACCCAGTCTCCGAAGGGGGGTCATGCTCTGCTTCAGTATGTCACAGTACATGTTCGCATTCATGGTCCCCTCAATGAAATGTAGCTCCCCAGTGCTGGCAGAACTCTTTGTGTAGAACTTTATGTAGAGCAACAATTCTTTTTTTTTCATATCCTCAGAGAGTTCTTTGCCATGAGGTGCCATGTTGGACTTCCAGTGATCAATATGAGAGACAGAGAGTGGTAACACCAAATTTAAGACACCTGCTCCCCATTCACACCTGAGACATTGTAACACTAACAAGTCACATAACACTGGGGAGAGAAAATGGCTAATTGGGCCCAATTTGGACATTTTCACGTAGGGGTGTACTCACTTTTGTTGCCAGCGGCTTAGACATTATTGGCTGTGTGTTGAGTTATTTTGAGGGGATAGCAAATGTACACTGTTATACAAGCTGTACACTCACTACTTTGCATTGTAGCAAAGTGTCATTTCTTCAGTGTTGTCACATGAAAAGAAATAAATAAAATATTTACAAAAATGTGAGGGGGGGGTAACTCACTTTTGTGAGATACTGCATGTCCACTTTTAATGCCCTGCTGACCGATTGGCCCTGCTGACAGATTGAATCACAAACTTCCCCATATGGTCATATGGGAAAAAAGATATGAATATTTAATTTGATTTGACAGAGTGGCAGGAAATTGCCAACGATCTCTCCAAAATCTCTAATAATATGATTTTAGAAAAGTGCATTCAATGGCCTCCCCAGCCTATTTTTGGACATTGTGGTTAACTTGGAACCTTGTACCATGGCTGGTGGCAATGTCCAAAGTATTTCGATTTTAGATCAGAATTTTTTTTTATCTTATATGTTTCCTAAATCTCTGGAATTGGCTTTATTCCGGGAACTACCTCCTGATGTTCCAAAGAATGCCAATTGGTTAATTCTTTATATATCTTTAGCAACCAGAATAAACATTGCAAAGCACTGGAAGAAACCTATGGTGACACTTGACTATGTCAAACATAAATTAAATTGGATCATGGTCAATAACAACCATACCTGTACTCTCCAAATTGATGAAACTAAATTTCATGTGGCACTCTTGGACAAGATACATTTTGATAGATACATGAGACCTGGGGATTGCTCTCCTCATACCTTTTTCTGAATTTGATTTCTTCTCCTCTTTCACCTCTTTTTCCTATTTTTTTACTGCACTCTCATCTGCTCTACTTAAGTCATTAAGCTATCCTTACATCTGGCCTTGTTGTTTATTACACGTATTTGGAATTTTAGTATGATAGATACCATTCGCCACCTTTTAAACAAAATGCGTTGTTTCTTTGTGCTTATTACAGAGATATGATTATCTAAAATAGACATGTCCTGCGACCAGAAGAGGGACAGGGCAGCTATATTCTATCTCAAACTGATACTCTCTGTCTTATGCAATAAGTTTTTTGATCTCACTTACTGTGGATGATGCATATACTTTCTATGTATTAGAGAGATTTTTCAACTCTTCAAACATATCGTATTTTTCGCACCATAAGACGCACCTGACCATAAGACGCACCTAGATTTTAGAGGAAGGAAAAATATTCTGAACCAAATGGTGTACTAAAATATTTACCAGTGCAGCCATATACCAGAGTCCATGAAAAACAGCCATATACCAAAGTCCATGAAATGCAGCCATATACCAGAGTCCATAAAATACAGCCATACCTGTGTCCATGAAATGCAGCCTGACAGAGCTGAGAGGGAGATTCATATCTCCCGGCACCGCTGCGATGTGATGATGTCATCAGACTGTGCTTAGTGGAGCTCCACTCTGCAGCCAGATCCCATTCAGATAGAAGACAGAGCAGCTCCAGCCGCCGCAGTACTTCATTCGGCCACTGGGGCTGCTCTGTCTTCTCACTGTGTGAGATCAGAGCAGCGCTCTATAGTGTCCGGGAGCCCGTGTAATGCGGGCTCCCGGCGGCGACGAGGGGGGGGGTTGGTTTTTTCCAGGTATTCGCACCATAAGACGCAGGGAAACTTTCCCACACTTTTTGGGGGGAAAAAGTGTGTCTTATGGTGCGAAAAATACGGTAATCAAACACTGAAAAAAATAACTTTCCAGCATAGGGATTCTGTTAGCCAGTCTGAAACAGGGGAGGTTCCCAAAGTTTTCTAGAGGTAAGGGTCTTTTAGCATCTATATAATTTTTAGCAGAGTCCAGGTTAGAAGACTGACCAACTGAAGGAACCCCAGATGATTCGGAAATTATATGAATTATCTTATTATTAGAAGAATCAAGGGACAGGCAACGGAATACGTCCAAAGTCTACCTAGATTGTGGAAAAGGGACGGTCTCCAGTCTCCCTGATTCAGAAGGAGAAGCCGCAAGATATCATTCTGAATAGGAGAATCTGAACAGTCTCACAAACCCCATAAGAGGTGGTGGAGTAAAAAAAAAGAAAAGGTCAAAGGTCCTTTTTTTAGAAAAGACCCTCCCTGTTAGGATCTCGGTAGGGACACTCCACCAGGGGTGGATGTCCTTCTTCATCTTGCCTAAGGCCTCAACCCCCATCATATTGGGCCCTCCTTGGTTACGGCTCCATTCTCCACACGTGGACTGGACTTCTGGGCAAATCTTGGCTTGGGGTCCCTCCTGTTCCTCATCTTGCCTACTCAAGGTTGCCCCGAATGTGTAACTTCCTATTGCCACCACCTCAGTATCTCCTGTTCTTTCCGCTGCATGTAGCAATTTCTGGGATGTGCCCTGCAACAGTCAGGTTGATACACTCTCTAGGTCATTTGGCACTCTGGAGGAGCAGTCCACCTGTGAACCTGAGCCTATCTGTCCAATCTCATGCGTCATTGCCCATTCTATCACCTTGGAGTCGAAAACTCCTCCGGGGCAAGACCTTCATCCCCACTGAGTTAAAAGCTAAGATCCTTCGTTGGGTACATGATTCCAAGAGGGCTTGTCATGTTTCTGCCCGGTCTGAATCCTCCATAAAAGCTTCTGCTGGTGGTCTTCGCTTGCCCTTGCCCACTCATAAGAAGCCTTTAGTCCTCAATAACTCCTTGTGTCCTCTCCCTACCACTGTTCTGGTCTCTGAGGATAATAAGGAGGTTAGACAAATCCTAGATTCTCACCTCTGTAAAGGCATCCTTAAATACCTCGTGCGTTAGAGAGGGTTTGGTCTTGAGGAGAGGTCGTGGATTCCAGCATCTGAGGTATGCATGTCAAAGGAAAAACGAGACACAAAACCTTCGCTCCCACTATACTAGATGTGAATGGGGCCTGAAAGTGAAATTGGTGTGTTAACACAAGAACAACGAAGCTCCATTCACATCTGTGCGTTTCCTTACATTTTAGAAATGTGCTGCACCAAAAATCGTAGTAAAAAACGCACAAAGCTCCACTCTAAAAAAAGTTCTGAAGCTTCTTTGGGGCGATTGCTGCATGTAGGGCAGGCCATTCAGGTGGATGGGCTACCCTATGTGTGATGAGTGAAAAATGCTCCAAAACACCTCTCCCCTCACTAAAAAAAAAAACAAAAAAAACGCATGTGGTAATGCAAGTTCCCTCTATGCAGAGTTGTGAACGGGGCTTGACAGCTGAGTGTTTCTGTCCACTCCCTCCTATGTACTTGTATACGGATGGCTATACACTATGCAATCTGATTGTATAGCGTGTATTTAGTGAGAAGGGTGATCACTGATTGATTGCATTTCATTTAAAAAATGTGCATCTGGGAATGGGTGGGTAGGTAGGCGAGTGGATGATGCAGGGTGTGTGCTAATGAGGTCAGCTGGTCAACTTTTTCCTGTGTCGTAACCTATAGTCTGAACAAGAAGAAAGGGAGAAACAATAGGTATGTTTGGAAACATGGATGAGGACAGTAAGGTAAGTGTCTGTAGATTTAATGGAAAGCTTTGATATTTTTGCAAAAAAAGTACATGAATGCTATATTGGTACATAGGGTATTTTGGATACAATAAGGGAGGGCAACCTCCTTAATGGGGAAAAAAAAACAATAAGGGAGGGCTATAATGCCTGTCAGTTTTGTTTTCCTGTCAGCTATTGTATTGGGGAGATTTACGTTCACGCCCTGTCCAATAGCTAAAACATGAAGTGAGAGGAAATCTGTGCAAATTGAGGGGAATCCATTGAAGCCACAAGTCACCAGAATTAGTGTCCCTATTGGAAGATTTCCCCTCTATTGCTCTCCTGGGGACAACCCAAACTTTGAGATTTTCTTTTACTTTCACTTTTGAAGATTACGGTAAACAGGACAAATAGAGTGGGTGAATTTCCCTAACGTCCTATAGACACAACAGGAAGTGAGAAGAAATTCCTAGAAAAGGAAATTCCCTTTTATAAAGTTGTCATCATAACAAGTGTCCTCGTTGGAAGATTAATCCTCTATTTTCCTTGCCACTCTATCCAAAAAAATGACTTTAAATACATTATAGGGCACCAAGTTCTCTGCGTCTATAGGTTTCTCAGATGTACCCTTGGACCCGGGCACCAAGAAAGGTTACCAAACTTCCCTGATCGCTATTGTTTTCCTATTGGACTATTTTCATGTTGCTCCTCTCTATCCTTCATTGGCTTAAACAAGAACACTTATACTTCCAGAGATCCCCTCTAAAACTCACCCATAAGATATCATAGAACCATCATATGAACCATATAAACATGTACAACGTACAATCAGCCTGCCCATAGATGGATCGAAACTTAGATGGTACCTGCTGAACTGGCTGAGATTTGACTCATCTATGGCCGGCTTAAGGTTTATGTCCAACTTTACTATCACAATTGTTTTTTTATTAGACAAATTTGATGTGTCGAGCAAATATCCAGCTCGTTGTACCATTTGCAATGGTATTTGTTATAATTGTGCATTGTTTAGGACCTGTCAAACCAGTAATTAGCCATCCTAACTTTACCTGTGAAAAGATTGAAATAAAAAGGAGAGCAGAAGAAGAAATTCTAGTTCAGCAAGCAATTTCTTATCACTCCCTTACAGACAAAAAAAGCAAGTTCTAGAAAGGGAAGACAGGCAGACAAAAGAGTTTTATTTGTCAAGGTGCGACACATTGCTCCTCAAAGACTATGTTCCTTTGTGTCCATTTTTGAAGACAATGCGGTGAACAAATGTGTAATAATTTATAACAACATGAAATCCAGTGTGCATTAGCTGCTTAAAAGGTCATCTGTGAGCGAATTGAATAAAATGATCTGGTACATATGTGTTATTACAAAGCTTACTATTAGTATAGCATTTGTGTGGTTTGTAAAGCGTTCCTTAGCTGACTGAAGAACATTGAGGATTGTCTATCGTTAAAGATTGTTAAACAGATTGGGTTTACTTCCACTATAGTGCTCTGCAAAGTAGATGCATAATGGGCTACTATGCATTGCATAGTAGCCCATTATGTGCCACTTACCTGCAAACAAAGCCTGCGACGTCCAGTGCTGTCCCCTGTGCTGGCAGCATCCATCTTCAGCCCCTTTTCCTTCCGGGACCGCTATCTCCGGGAGCGGGAGCCGCCAGTCACGGCATGATCACAGTGTTAACAGTGAAGAAATGGCACATTTCTTCACTGCGCATGTGCCGAAAAGACATTGGCACATCTAGGAAACTGTATATCCCCTGAACCGTGTAGGTTTGGGAGATATGCAGGGCACCTACAGGTAAGCCTTATTATAGGCTTACCTGTAGGTTAAAGTGGTTGTCACGAGTTGTAAACCCTCAAGGTTTTTCACCTGCAGCAACTGCCCCCCTTTACTTACCTGAGCCCAAAACAAATCCTCAGCGGAAATTAGCCTCGCAGCTCACTCGAGCTGCTCCGGTTCTCATTGGCTGGATTGATAGCCGGGGAGCCATTGGCTCCCGCTGCTGTCAATCAAGTCCAGTGACCCGGGAGCCAGAGGGAGGGCCGAGTCCCGCTGTTTGTGTGAATACATACAACAGCAGGACTCGGTAGCGCGCCTGCACGGGTGACCCCAGGGAAGCGTGGTGGTCACTCGAGAAGAGGAGGAGCCCAGAACACCGCTGGAGGACCCCAGAAGACAGGGTTAGGGGCCACTCTGTGCAAAACCGCTGTACAGAGGAGGTGAGTATGACATGTTTGTTATTTTAAATTTAAAAAAATGAGCATTTACAATCACTTTAAGTGTAGTGGCCTCTGCCAAAAGTCACTCCCTAAGATCGAATGTATCAAGATATTAGGTTTTGTCAGTGCTGCTAACATCATAATTTGTATGCCCATGCGTTGTGCATTTAAACATTTCAGCTAGTTGTATATAAAGAAAAAGTATAATTATGCATTGGTATATGGAGTATTTACCATCTTAGGCATTGGAGCTATATTCATTTGGCTGGATCCATATTGATGGCACCAACTGAAAAAAGTAGAATGCAACATCAAGCTGAGGCAGATGCTACAATAACAAATCTGATGAAATTGTATTGCGTGTTCTGATGAACAGACAGCCCTTGCCCCATCTATAACTGACCTTCACAGCAAGGAGCACATGCATTCTAATGGATATATAAGGGGGACCTTTGCTGCCATTGTGCTATGTGCTGGGTGTCCAATGTGCCCCTGGGCCTTTAACCACTTCCATACCAGGCACTTACCCCCATTCCCGCCCAGACCAATTTTCAGCTTTCAGCGCTGTCGCGTTTTGAATGACAATTGCGCGGTTATGTGACACTGTACCCAAACAAAATTGTTATCATTTTGTTCCCACAAATAGAGCTTTCTTTTGGTGGTATTTGATAACCTCTGCATTTTTTTATTTTCTGCGCTACAAATAAAAAAAGACTGAAATTTTTTTTTAAAAAAAGGTTTTCTGTTTCTGTCACAAAACTTTGTAAATAAGTACATTTTCTCAATCACTGATGGGCACTGATGAGGTTACCCTGATGGGCACTGATGAGACAGTACTGATTGGCATTGATGAGGCGGCACTAATGAGGTGGCACTGACGGGCACTGATGATGAGGCACTCATATGCAGCACTGATGGGCACTGATAGGCGGCACTGATAAGCAGCAATGACAGGCACTGATGGGTGGCACTGATATGCAGCACTGACTGGCACTGATAAGCAGCAATGATGGGCACTCATAGGTGGCACTGATGGGCACTCATAGGTGGCACTGGTGGGCACAGATAGGAGGCACTGGTGGGCACAGATAGGTGGCACTAGTGGGCGGCAATGACAGATTGCACTGTAAGGTTTCATTCCCTGGTGGTCCTGGGTGGCATCTGAAATTGGCACTGAGTTCCATCCATGTTTGGCATTGTGCCCCTTACCTGGTGGTCTAGGGTGGGCTCCCTGTTGGTCTAGGATGGGCTCCCTGGTGGTACTGGGTGGGCTCTCCCTGGTGGTCCCGGGTGGAGATCCTAGGGGGGCTGCACTGAGAAACAATCAGCACAGACCCCCCACCTGTCAGGAGAACCGCTGAACGGCACTCCTCTACTCACGTCTGCAGACGCGAGTAAAGGAAATGCTAATAAATGGCTCTTCCTGTTTACACTGTGATCAGCCATGATTAGTCACAGCTGATCAGGTGGTAAAGAGCTTCCGATGGCTTACCAAGATTTGTAATGCAGTGGGTCAGCCTGACACACTGCACCATTGATCGCCACAATGCGTGCCCCTGCGGGCTTGTGATCGCGAGTTATCCTGAAAGACGTCAATGGACATCCAGTCAGGATAACTGAACCACCGCCCAGCCGTCATTTGTCTATTGGCGTGTCTGAGGAAGGAGAAGATCCTTTTCCTTTTTCTGTAATGGCTGGGGAACAGGAGAAGCTGGAATCCAGCCCACAGCTGGAGGATAATGAACAAGAAATTATCTCTGACTCTAATAGTGAGAGTGGACAGAATGTGGTGCATGTCTTAAAGGTCAGAAAAGATGATTTTTGTACGGAACAACTAAAAGGTGCCACACTCAATAGAACAAGAGAAAACATTAAAACATTATGGTCAGGGACCGCTATTTATGTGTGCTCCCTGCTGCTTTGAGGAAGTGGGTCAGTCATGGGGACCCCAAAACCGCCAACCAATTCCTGGACCTCGTGGAGAGATACACTACTGCTGAGGACTTCTGCACCCATCTGCTCCCCACTCCGATGTATCTAGGGGTGAAAGATCACCCGGCGGACCTGGTAAGACTGTTCCAGGGGTCAGGGGCATTTGTGAAATTTGATAAGGCGGCTATGATTAAAGAGACTGTGGGCTCTAGACCTGGAGACTGGCCAAAGAAGCCAGGAAGGTCTTGGGGGCTCTGGAAACGACTGGGTATAGAGCACATACAGTGCTACCGATGCCATGCATTGGGCCATATTGCTGCCAATTGTCCCCTGAATGATGAACCCATGCAATGTGATTATACTTATGTAAATAGACGCCTTTCTCTTTTTGCACAGGTCACATATACAACTTCATGTTCAAATCACATGGAGAAGCAAATGTGTGTGACTGTTGTTGATGGAAAGCCAGTCACTGCTCTGCTTGACTCTGGTAGTGTGGTAACGTTGGTAAAAAGCAATTGTATAAATCCTGCAAGGTTACACCCTAGCACTGTTGGGGTCATTTGCATCCATGGGGACACTCGTGACTACCAGATGGCAGTGGTTGAGATTGACACCCCTTGGGGCAGTGTGACTTATTCAGTGGGGGTAGTACTTTATTGCTATATGACGCCCAGTGAGCAGAGATTTTCCCCATTTTGGAGGTTATGGGAAGGCACAGAGAGACTGGAGGATAGAGCTCCCCCTGCTGCAGAAGCACGGAAGGGGAGACTGGTGGCAGGACCGAGCAAGGAGGAGACCCTCTTCCTTTTCCTGTACGGACTGGGGAGTCAGAGGAGCTGGAAGATAGCTCCCAGCTGGGGGCTAATAACCCAGAAAATGTCTCAGACCCTGACTGTGGGAGCGAACAGAATGTACTACCTGACTTAGAGGTCTGGAGAGAGGACTTCTGTACAGAGCAACTATGTCACTCTCCTTAGAGTCAGAGAAAACGTGAAGGTGATGGATGGGGAACCGGTGGACCCTGTGTCTTTTCCCTACATGGCTCTTAAAAATAATTTGTTGTATCAGATGGTGAAATGAGGGGAGGGCGAGGTGGAACAGCCAGTGGTTCCCAAACACTTTTCGCAGGATGGTGCTAGATCTAGCCCATGGATATGTAAGGGGGGGACATCTGGGTACAGATTAGACCAGGGAGAGAATAACCCAGAGATTCTTCTGGCCCGGGTTGCATGCAGATGTCAGAGAGTGTTGTGAATCCTGCCTTGAGTATCACCTCTCTGTGCCCTCACCCCATTTTCGTAGTCCACTTGTTTCACTGCCCATAATTGAAGTGCCTTTCAAAAAAATTGGCATGGAACTCGTTGGACCCGTAGTAAAGTCTGCTCGGGGACACCAGCATATCCTGGTAATACTAGATTACGGAACCCGCTATCCGGAAGCTATATCCTTGTGGAACACCTCCACTAAGACTGTCACCAGGGAGTTGGCTTAGGTGTTTAGTCGGTGGGAATCCCTAAAGATTAAGAAGAAACCACTAAGAGTGTGACAGCAACCTAAATCGGGTAAATTGGGTCAGGGGGAAATATAAGCCTATTATCATATTCCTAAACACTTTGTAAAGTAGAGCAGAATTACACCTATCCCCATGAAGAAGTCATGTGATGCGTGACGTAACGCGTAGGGCGTGAGCGGAGGTGTCCGGAAGTGACGATAGTGAAAGTGACGAGTTTGCTGCTCGTGGAGAGGCGCCCTTTTTTAGGATTTTAAATGTGAGTTCTTTATGTGTTTTATTTAACCACCTCCCACCCGGCCACTGCATATATACGGCCAGGTGGGAGCTGCCCCGTTCTGACAGGACGTATATATACATCCTGCAGAACGGGAGCTCGCAGCGCGGGCACACGCCGCACTGCTGCTGGATCCTGTGATCATAAAGATCACAGGATCCAGCTGAGCGGAGATCGGGATACGGGCGCAGTGACTGGCCCTCCCGATCATGTGACGGCTGTGTCCAATCACAGCCGTCACATTGTAAACAGAGACGAGTGTCTCGGGCATAGGGCTAGAGGCGAGTCGACC
>BLSH010188177.1:18940-45209 GCA_018402905.1 Glandirana rugosa | reverse complement strand
TACACATCTCATGTGTTAACCTCAGCGACATGTCAATGGCTGTAAACAAAGAGAAACTTGTAAATAATTCATGAAAGAATAAAGTTAAGTTAAAACCAAGCACACCATTGTTTTTCTTGTGAAATTCCCAATACGTTTGATGTGTCACATGACCCTCTTCCTATTGAAAAAACAAAAGTTGGATTCAAAATGGCCGACTTCAAAATGGCCGCCATGGTCACCACCCATCTTGAAAAGTTTCCCCCCTCACATATACTAATGTGCCACAAACAGGAAGTTAATATCACCAACCATTCCCATTTTATTAAGGTGTATCCATATAAATGGCCCACCCTGTAGTATGATGGCATACAAGGAGGAGTGGGGGAAGGGGATGCATTTTCAGACCTCCCTTTCCTCTAAATGCATAAGGTACATTGCTGTAAGGATGAGGAAGGTATGGAATGGGCTACTGGGTGTTAGAAATACTGGATGCATTCCCTCTCCCTCCCCTCCTGCGGCCACTGCTCAGAGCAGTAGTCACACTTCTTTAACCAGCAGCCAGCCCCTCTCTCCTCCTGGCCGGAGCCCCTCATTGGTGGCATGCCCCATCTGGCAGCATCCCAGCTACTAGGCAATGGTCAGCTTAGGCCACCCTACTTTCTCCCCCCAGGTTGATCATGTTGCTTTGGTGCTTTATAGGAGCATCACAAGCACAGAGCCTTGGGCTTGTGATAGCATCTGCTAGCTAACTCCCTGCTTGTTGCGCCCTGCTTGTTGTGTTAGCTGTCATTTGGTTTCATCAGTGCAGAAGACAGAAGAAACACTATTGTTCCTGACCTAAGCATTGGGTTGATCATCACATTATCACAAGGCTATGAAATTTACTATCTGGGCAGTTGTGGAACCCTCTCATGTCCTCTTGTTTTCTGTATAAACTGACTCGCTTGGTCCTCCAGTTATACCTACACCTGCATGAACAAACTGTGGCCCATGCCGCTGCCCCTCTAGATCCTAAACCTATGGTTAACCTTCCTGACTGATTGCTCCAATGGCTCTAAAGCCCAGTGGTTATGAAAAATCAATCAACTTATTCCTGGGCTATAAGGCTATCCATGGACAGTTTTCTATTTTTTAATACCCTTGGCCTCCTTTATGATAACCTGGATCACACTCGCACAGCGTAATTCTCTATCAGAGCCCTGTGGCAAGGTAAGCATACTGCAGAGCAGTATTGCTCAGACTTCCACTAGTGGGCACTAGAATTAGGTTGGAATGACCCAGTCTAGAGGAGTCAGATTAGATTAGGGTTGGCAAGTTCCATTACAGGCTCCTTTTATCAATCTCTTGATGGGTACTTCTCCTCCTAGAGGACATCTTCCCTTTGCATGAACCTGAGACTCAAGCCATGAAACCCTATATCAAGGAAAATCTTAAGAGGGGTTACATGAGCCGTTCACTTCACCTGCAGGGGCAGGTTTCTTGTTTGTGGAAAAGAAGGATGGGTCTATACAGCCCTGTATTGACTACCTTACCCCCAATAAGATAATTGAACCCCTTTTTTAAGTTTCTCTTAATCTCTGGTAGCCTACCCTCCACAGGGGTAACCATGCCTATGTTAAAACCTGTGCCGATTCAAAATCTTCTAGGTTGAAGCCCTCTAGGTTATCTCTTCCTCTACCAGTTCCTAAACATCCTTGGACTCATTTGGCTATGGAGTTCATTGTAGATCTTCCTCCCTCAAAAGGACACATGATTGTTAGGGTCACCATGATTTCTTTAGTAAAATGGCCCACTTCATGCCCTTGCCAAAACATCCTCGCTGGATACTTTGTTTGTTCATGAGATACTTAAACCCTACGGTGTGCCCCAGAACATTGTCTTGGACAGAGATATACAATTCATATGCAAGCTTTGGAAAGCATTCTGCTCTCTCATTCGCACCAGAATGTTCTCCTTGTCTGCTTATCATCCTTAAACTTATGGGCAGACTGAGTGCACTAATCACATAATAGACTTATTTCTGTAGGATATTTATATTGTAACATATGGGGCAATCTCTGTTTTGTTTATTGCAGCCAACTTAAATAATGCTCTGCCCTACTTTGGGCTGAATTTGCATGCAATAACTGGCCTAATTTTCCCATGGGAGTGTCCTCTTTTTATTGTGTTTACAACTCTCATTCTAATCTTGATCTTGACCTTGACATTCCCTTGGATGTTCCTGATACCGACTATATGGTTCAGACACTCTCACAAATTCTGAGCAAACTACAGGCTAGCCTGTCCTCCAGTTCTGCATAGGCAGGTGCAGGTTAACCTCCTAACACAGGTGACGCTGTTGCATCCACCTTACAGGGAAACTAGAGGATAGGAGGAAGATCCATTCCAATTAGTACTACATACGTGTCATCGGGTGGGCTGCTGTCCGATTGGATGCTGCCACCTGGATGACCTCTACAGCCATCTTTTGTAAGGACAGAGCTTACAAAAAGCCCTGCCTCACTGCAGTTGGTGCGCATTTTGTGTGTGGTGAGGTTAGGGACAGGAACCCATTTGACAGGGAGAGTAACCTAGCATGAGGAAAGGATCCAGAGAGGGAGGGGTAGTTTAGAGACTGTCGTAAAACATCTGGGGAAACTTTTCTGCTAATGTGCTTACTGCATCTGCCTGCCTACTGCCCTTGCACGAGGTGTTGCTGGGCTCGGTGTACCACTCTCCTCTTGTGAGTTCTGTCCATTGTTGTGAGTGTTGCTGCTCACTTTTTACAGTTGAAGAGACTCTGTTGTATGTGGAACGGGTAGCAATACGCCTTTTCAACCACTGTGGGTGCCATATCTTCCCTCTGGGTACCTACTGCCTGGTTTGCCCCCTACCCCTTAGCCTACCTACATGCTTCCCAGAAGCACTTTACAGATCACCTTGCTCCTCAGATTAGGGTCAGGGATTAGGTCTGTCTATCCACAAGGTATTTAACCCTGAAGGTTCCCACCTAGAAACTGGCTGCTAGGTTCAATGATCCCTATAGGGTCATTCAACAGGTTAACATGGTTTCCTTCAGATTACATCTTCCTGCTTCAATAAGAATTCTGAGTATATTTCATGTCCTTCTTCCAAAGCCTGTTTGCATAGGTACCACCATCATTTCTTTTCAATCATCCCTAATTGTCAACGGCCAAGAGGAATATGAAATGACCCATGTCTTGGACACTAGGAAAATCAGAAACTAAATGAAGTACCTTGTACAGTAGAAGGGTTTTGGCTCCAAAAAAAAAAACCTCTTGGGTTCCTGGTACCTCAGTTTACACTTTTATGTGGCAAGTGGCTGCTCTCTCCTCCCATCTGGATCTGCCCTGATTGGTCGGTTGTGGTGCACTCCCTTCTGGCAGCGTCCCAGCTACTAGGCAATAGATGGCTTGGGCTGCCCTGCCTCCTTTTTGGTCATGCTGCTGTGGCAGTCTATTTGAGCAACATAAGCCTGTGGTTATAGCACCTCAGTGAGCTCCAGGGGGCCAACCTATCCCAAGCAGGAATGGGTTAAAGAGTAGAGATGCTTCCCCCACCATGAGGCTATGCATGTGGAGAATAAGGATGGGCTTGGGCGTGTTCGCAAGTGCACGTGCCCGAGCCTGCTGGGAAGTGAACCCTGCGCTGCGCCAATCACAGGCAGCGAGACATTTTCCCGATGCGCGGCTGCAGTGATCGGGGAATGTCTCATTGCCTCTTATTAGCACAGTGCAGGGTTCACTTCCCGGCCGGCTCGGGCACGTGCACTTGCGAACACGCCCAAGCCCATCCTTAGTGGAGAACATGCAGCCAGCATGGCTACACAACAATATTCCTTTAGGTCTCTTTTAAAATAGCAGCATATAGCTGCAGATTAATTTACATTGTATATACTGTAAACCCAAAAACAAATATATATTATATTGCAGCTTATCAGTCATTAGATGAGGTACCTGCGTTCATTTTAATTGTTCAGAGTTTTTTCCCTTGACTTTCACCTAGCGATCCTGAAAATAAAATATTTGTTTTTTTTCTTCATGTCTACAATCATTCCACTACTGTATCTATGAATAGAGCTATGGTTACAACACAGGCTGGACTTCAAACATGCCTGTCTTTGTTCATATCATTTACAGTACATGGTGGATTGCTGAGACTAGTAGTTTACACAAGTAAGATGTTTGTGCTGTCTTATCAGCTCACAGGAAGTGACAAGAACACTGCATTTCTAGCAAGGCTGACAGGTATTTTCTGTATTTGCTAAAAATGATTGTTGCATGAAAATTGAAAACTGATCAAGCGGCTGCATCTAAGGTCCACTAAGCTGCAATACTGAGAATTTTCTTTTCTCCCAGATTTGGTTGAAACTTGGTAGATTTTGGATGCATTTCTTAATTTTAAAAAAAATACAATAAAGTCAATAGGGAAAGCAAAATGAAGACGTTTTGGGTAGTTTTTAAGCATGCAATACAATATAAAGGGCTCCTGATGGTTACGGAAGCTTCTTTCAACTGTCCCTGACCTGTACTGTGACAATAAAGGGCCCCTCTATAGCCTATTTTCTTTTTTTCGCATTAGGAAACAACAATCATAACCTTTCTATCACTGACTTGCATTATTCTCACCTGATTAGAGTGGCAATCAAATGTCTATGGAGCATACAAACCCCCATATGTGTTCTTAGGGGGACAAAACAATTGGTTGGATAACCTTGCTGATTGCTATTGTTTTCAGTGGTGCCAGGACTATCTTTTATCAGCTTCCTATATCTCTCCCATTCCCAGAAAGGAGCACTTGTACATCTGAAATTCTCCTGGTTAGGGTAGAAATGCCGGTTATACATGTTAAATGTTCTTGTACAATTTCCTTTAGATTTACCACAAACCATATAATATGAGGTCAAAACTAAACAACACTTTCAATTTTCTCCAATTAGGCAGGCACTTGCACTACATAGTTAAAGGTAAATCTAAAGAAAATTGTACAGAAAATAGACGCGAAACGCACCTGCTGAGGAGATATGTGAACCGTCTCCATAGAGAGCTGGTCAAAATCTCCAGCTATAGCAAATTGGATGCGGAGAACCTGCATCCAATTCACAATGGTGTGAACCCAGCCCTAAAGTTTATTTCAAGCCAAAACTTTTTTTTTGTTTTGGATAAAATAAGAAAGAGGTTAGATCCTCTGTCAGGCATTTATTGCTGCCTGAGTCTCCATCTACATTAGCCTTAGTCACAATTGTCTAGAATAGCCTTATGCCCCATACACACGGGACGACGATTGTACGTACGATCGTCGCAAATCGTATGTTGCATGCTGACGTGCACCCGACGGTCGTACATACAACTTGCGGCTGGCCGAACGTGATGACGCGAACGAGCGTATAAAGAGGAAGTGCTGGCATCGTAGCATCACCCTTTGGGCTCCTTCATCTAATTTCGTGTTAGTTGAAGTGGACTTGGCGCATGCGTGTTTAGCACAACACAACTTGTTGTACCCAACTGCTCTACACACGATACAACGTTCGTATGCGAGCTTGTTGGTACGACCAAATTTTGTAGTCCGCTCATACAACTCCCATGTACGACCGTCGTATGTTCGACTGTTGAAAGCGTGCACACAAACGATTGATTTAGCATACAACGGTCGTGAGTACGACGTGTTGAATGCGATCATCGTCCCATGTGTACGAGGCTTTAGTCGCAATTGTTATTTGGACAGGAAGGGATGGGGAATCCAAAATTTTACAGTTTTCACCAGAGCAGAAGGTAAATGCAAATCTTCCAAAGGTGACACCTGGTTTGATGATAAAGGATTTCCTCCCACTTCCTACAGTGTCTCCAAATTAGGTAGTGAAGGTTAAGCCTCGTACACACGGGGCGACGATCGTATACAACAGGTCGTACTAACTACCTTTTATGCGATATCGATCGTTCGCATGCGCGATTAGAACAGCCGAACATACGACGGTCGTACAAGGGAGTTGTATGAGCAAACTAGAAAACTTGGTCGTACCAACAAGCGCTCATACGACCGTTGTATCGTGTGTACAGAGCAGTTGGTACAAGTTGTATTGTGCAAAACACGCATGCTCTGAAGTCAGGAATGGCCGGATGCTAATTACATGCACCTGAAGGTTCTTTCTGTGCTTGTACGATCGTGTAGAGCAGTCAGTATGCAAGTTACATTATGCAACATATGATTTGAGACGATCGTACGTACGATCGTCGTCCCGTGTGTACGAGGCATAGGTCTCCCCAGTGAGACACTGATTGCAACAAAACAGACAGGAATTTTAACCCTTCCCAACTCTTTCATGAAAGCTGAAAAAAGGTCTCATCTATATAATTGTACTGGTCAACACAAGTGTTGCTCCCTAAAAAAATGTAGTCCCTTGAAATTGAATACAAATATCATTTTGGAATTATTTTATCCCATAGGAATCTTGAGAAATATAAAACTGACATTTAATGACTATAATATATTTAACCTCATAATGTTCGCATAAGTTCAAAAGGGCTAAGGCTGGGTTCACACTATCCGACACAAAAACGGTCAGATTTTTGAGCCTACTTTGCTCTGCGACTTGTGTCCTACAACGGTCCTACATCAGTCCGACTTCAGTGGACTGGATCCGACTTTGATCCTGGCAATACCAGGCACCTTGTGCTCTGGGGATCTTGAAGGGGAACCCCCGCCAAATGTAAAAAAAAGGCATGGGGTCTCCCTCCAAGAGCATACCAGACCCCCTTGAGTCTGGTATGGATTTTAAGGAGAACCCTCACGCCAAAAAAACAGCGTGGGGGTCCCCCCCAGAATCCATACCAGACCCGTATCCGAGCACTCAGCCTGGCAGGCCAAGAATGGGGGTGGGAACGAGCGAGCGCATGCCCTCAACATGGGAAGTATGGGTGCTTTTGGGCAGGGGGGGCTCTGCGCCCCCACTCCAAATCACCTTGTCCCCATGTTGATGAGGACAAGGGCCTCTTCCTGACAATCCTTGCCTGGGGTTGTCGGGGTCTGCGGGCGGGGGGCTTATCGTAATCTGAAAGCCCCCAGATTCTGGCCCTCCACCCTATGTGAATGAATATAGGGTACATTTTACCCCTATCCATTCAGCTAAAAAAAGTGTAAAAAAAAAAAAAAAACACTACACAGGGATTTAAAGTATTTTATTAAATCAGCTCCGGTGTCTTCTCCTTCCGATTTCTTCTCCCCTCTCCGGTGTCTTCTTTCTTATGCTCTTTTGCAGGGTCTTCTTTCTTCTAAGGGGTCCTTTTTCTTCTGCTCTTTTGCGGCGTCTTCTGCTCTTTTGCTGGGTCTTCTCCACTGTCTTGTCCCTCTGTTCTTCCTCTGCTCTTCTTCCCATTTTGACACAACGCAATCTCCTGCACGAATGCCGTCTCTGCGCTGTGTGTTGACTTATATTGACATAGGGTGGGGCCACCCACTGACACCATAGGACAGAACAGAGGAAAAACAGGGAGAAGACAGCGGAGAAAACCCAGAAAAAGAGCAGAAGACAACGCAAAAGATCAGAAGATGAGGTGGAGAGGGATAAGAACCAGCAGAAGAAAGAAGACCCCTCAGAAGAGAGAAGACCCCGTAAAAGAGCAGAAAAAAGAAGGCAATGGGGAGGGGAAAAGAAATTGGAGGGAGAAGACACCAGAGCTGATTTAATAAAATACTTTAAAAACCTGTGCAGTGTTTTTTTTTTTTACACTTTTTTTTAGGTGAATGGGTAGGGGTAAAATGTACCCAATACTCATTCACATAGAGTGGGAGGCCAGAATCTGGGGGCCCCCTTGTTAAAGGGGGCTTCCAGATTCCGATAAGCTCCCTGCCCGCAGACCCCAAAAACCACTGGCAAGGGTTGTCAGGAAGAAGCCCTTGTCCTCATCAACATGGGGACAAGGGACTTTGGGGTGGGGGCGCAGAGCCCTCCTGCCTCAAAGCGCCCATGCTCCCCACGTTGAGGGCATGCGGCTTGGTATGGTCCAGGAGGGGGGGCTCGCCCATCCCCATCCCATTTCCTGGCCTGCCAGGCTACGTGCTCAGATAAGGGTCTGGTATGGGTCTTGGGGGGGGAACCCACACCATTTTTTTGGCGTGGGGGTTCCCCTTAAAATCCAAACCAGATCGAAGGACCTGGTATGCCCTTGGAGGGGTACCCCATGCATTTTTTTCTTTTAATTTGGCGTGGAGTTCCCCTTCAAGATTATCAGAACACAAGTCGCATGCCAAAGTCGGATCAGTTAAGACAATGATCCGACTTCAATGATATTCAATGGGCTGAAGTAGGATCAAAGTCGGACAAAAGTAGTACAGGAACCTTTTTCTTGTGTCAAACCTGTTAAGACGGCTCTCATAGGGAATCATTGACTTTGTGATGTAATGCGACTTGTGCTCCTAATGCTCCGATTCTAGGACTAGTGTGAACCCAGCCTAAAAGTGTTTCCTGCTCATTTCTGTTTGTCCGATGCAACTCGCTGCAGTGTCCAACAATAGTCACCCAGCACTGATAGATTTCAGTTGCTCTGAGACCATTTTTCCATTCCATCAGTGAAATCTTTCAACATATTCATCAGTGCAGTGACTGCACCTAGATTTTTGGGAGTGAAGTCCAAGTGCGAATGCAGAAAATGGATCTTCAGTGACGTTACATTTTAGGGTCTTGTATGGTGTAAGAAGTTTGTCAACCAGCTGAACGTCATTTGGTGCTCTGTGGTCCATCCTTGAATGTTTTCCAGGACATTTTCTCTTTCCCAACTAACAGATCTTCAAAGCGCTTGTTATTGATGACGTAGAGTATCTGATTTATGGACCAACAAAAATGCCTTCCTTAATCTTGGCATCAGTTATTCTTGGAAACATTTGTCCCAAATAATGAAAAATGTCACCTTCCTTGTTCATTGCTTTCACAAAATTTTCATCAGTCCGAGTTTTAAACCTTGTACACACGATGCAAATTTCGGATGACAGAACACCCATTTTTTGTTGGATGCTTGTCTCATGTCGAAAATGCAGAGCGTACCAACGATACGAACATTTTTGTAAGACCAAATTCAACGTCAGAAGTGACGTAATGTGTTGAATAGTTTTGTATGTATTTTTTCGTTTCGAACATGCATAGTCATGATCGTACGTTTTTTTTTTGTACAAAAACCGTACTAATGATACGAAAATTGGACGTTGAGCTGCCATACGAAAAAAAAATTCTAGTCTGCACAACCAGCTTTTGTCTTACAAAACATCAAAATCAGCTGTCGAAAGGAGCATACTGACAGAAAGAATTTTGGACGATCGGCTGTCGAACAAAAATTCCCACCCGAAATTCACTTTGTGTCAACCACTATTGTTTGTGCCATGTTTTTCTGTCCTGGAACCAAATTTCACAGTGACCATTTATTTTAAGGCCTCATACACACGGACTTTTCTGACAGCATGTTTTTTGCAGTTTTTTGCAGCTCCCCATGTTATTCAATGCCCTCCAAAAACTGCAGATGTTTTTGAGCTGTAGAGGTCGTCGGCATTAGTGAGCTGTAAATAGAACGCGGGACTAGCGCGTTCCGAGGCTGTAGCGTTTTGGCGTTTTTGGTGCCAAACTGGCAAAACGCTCACTAACGCTGTACCAGCGTTTTTGACTCCGGTGTTTTCAGGTTAAAAAATAGCAGAGGTATTTAAAAAAAAAAAAAAACGCCTATTGACGCCGACGCTCACTAACGCGCATTAACGCTCAGTAACACCAATGCAAAACGCTGAAAAAAACACAGATTTTTCCCTGACGTCGGGCCCGACATTTTGCTTATTTTCTTCCATACGCCCATGTATATGAGACCTGAAAGTAATGGAACTCTCTTGCACAGCTGTTCTATTCGCACAACAGTACTTTGTTTATCCACAATGTTTGGATCTTCACAGATATTTCAGGTGTCCTTGGTGTACTGGATGTGCTTCAACAACAGTTCCATGTTTTTTTATGTTTCTTTCAGGTGTTGTAAACTGCAAAAACAGTGGGTGACAGATTAAATTAGTGGTGTTTTTTGTAATCAGCAGACAAAAAATCCATAAGGTAACCAAAATGTGTTCAGGAAGCAAAATCTTTGTACAGAGTCGTAACTAGAACCTTCAGTGTCCCGGTGCAAGAAATTATGAAGGGCTCCCTGACCCCTGGCCAGAGCCCTTCCCTCTTCCCACTGATCCTGGGGCCCTTTACTCCTATCGCGGGTCCCTTTATTACGGTCCCGCAGTGGGGCGCTTTCACAAGTTCTGCAGCAGGCCCCTTTCTGCCATCTTCGGGCCTTCCCATGGTGGTGAAATGCCAGGGCCCGGTCAAAATTGCAACCTTTGCAATCCTGATAGTTCCCTCACTGGTGTCAGTAGTTTTTCATTTTTATTTTATTTATTTTTTTTACCATTTCATTTTATTTCTTTTACAATTTTATTTTTATAATTCTTTACAATTTTTTTTAGGAGCTCTGTTGGGGAGCTTTGATGAGATATCAGGGGTCTAAACAAATCTCAGCTCTTAATTTCAATCTGTGTAGCCTCAGCTCCACAGAATGAATGGACAGGAATAGCTGTGCACTGAGCCTCCCATTCACTCAGAAATGGAAGTATAGTAAAAACAATTTACTATGATTCAGTTATGAATGAACCAATTTATACCAATCACTGACTCACAATCACTGAAAAGGAATGAACCGGTAAATGACAAATTTACCGACCCGTTCCTATCGTTACGCCCCTGTCTTTGTAGTCCAGTGTATCCAAATAGATATCAACTATTAGAATGGCAGAATCTAGCCATATCTGAGGAACATCTGCCATTATATGGCATTCTGTAGATAGAGAAGAGCAACAATCAAAATAAACTTTCATACTTGCCAAGTGCACCAGATTTGCAGGGAAATCCAAATTTTGAGTTAATCGTTAATTGCCTCAGCTGTGTTCTGGGATCGTGTTGCTGCATATGCGCTGCCTTGGTGTTTTCTGCACATACAAACAGCCTGCACCAATGTGTTTTTCCCAGAGGAGCACTTACTTCAGGATACAAGAAGAGGAGTACTTGTACAGGGATGCCTGGGGTACAGACTTTTTTTTTTTTTTTTGCGAAAGATAGGAAAAAGAGAAACATACCCAGTATCTCATATGCCCACCCCATCCCCCCGTCCCCTCCCCTCCCTCCCCTCCCCCCTCATCCTCTCTCTTTATCATCCGATTCCGTTGTTGTTATAAGTCTCTCCCCTTTCTTTCCTCTCCACCCTTTCTTCAATCATTCTCTCTACATACAGAACACTTCATTCCTCCCTTTCTTAAAAAAATTTTTTTCCTTTATAACCTCTAGGGGAGGTAATCCTTTTTTACCAACCAGGGCCCCCATTTTTGTTCAAACTCTTCAATTTTTCCTCTTTTTACGTATACTCTTTTCTCTTTCCATATGGTCTCGTCTATACATTTTTCCCAATCGCCTATAGTTGGAGAGAGACTTAATTGCCACTTTTGTGCTATCAATTTCCTTGCCTGAAATAGGCAGCTTGTTACTGCAATTGACAGGGCATTGCCCACGCCATCCCCCACCATCGCACTCATTATACATTGTCGTGGATATATTTCCAATGCTATGTTAAAGACTGTATTAATTGCTTCGACTATGCCCTCCCAGTATCTATATAGTTTTGGACACCTCCAAACATGTGTATTAGATCCCCTGTGTTCTGACACCTAGGGCATTTGTCATCTTGTTTTTTTCCAAATCTATATAGTCTCTGTGGGGTATAATAGACTCTATGTATTAAGAAGAGATGTGATATTCTTTGGGAAGGTGCCAATGATACTTGCGGGCACATTCTCAAAACTTTTTTCCACTGATCATCATTTATCACGCCCAGATCTTTTTCCCATTTTGCCTTCACCATTAGTTCTGTCCTTTGTTCTTCTTCCCTCCTGCCCAAGCTCGTGTATAAGCTCGAAATGATACCCTTCGCTTGACCTGATCTTATTCTTATTATCTTTTGTAAGATCGGGGACTCATCTACCTCCAACCTCGTACTACCGAATTGTTTAATCAGGGCATGTCTAATCTGTAGGTGTGTATAGAATGAGTGGCTTGGTATTCCCCATTCCTCCCTTAATGCAGCAAATGACTTCATGCTCCCATTCCGGTATAGCTGAGCTATATACTTAATACCGCACCTCCTCCATTCCTGATTTTTTTCTATTCTATTAAGTTCTTTTAATCGGTTGTTGCCCCAGAGGGGTGTATACTCCGATATTTCTTTATAACCCAACTTTGATTTGGCTAGGCTCCAGACTTTGTCAACCATTATCAATGTTGGTGTTCTAGGGGCAAAAGTGTTTGCCTCCAATGCTTCCACAACTGTTCCTTGTGCTGTGCACTCCAACATAAGGCAACCGTTGACATCCTGTCCTCCTTGTACCACGCAACCCACCAGTTGTTGTAGTTGTGCTGCCAGGTAATAGTTCCTTGGATGAGGGAGCGCTACCCCCCCTCTTCCGGCCGCAGTTGGAGGGTGCTTAGACGTATCCTAGGGGCTCTCCCCCTCCATATCAATGTTCTAAAAAGCACATCGATCTTCTGGAACCATTTCTTGTAGATCCAAACTGGTGAATTGTGGAGCACATATAATAATTGTGGGAGCCACACCATACGGATAAGATTACATCTCCCTGCCACAGAGAGGGGGAGATGTCTCCACATCTCAACCTTGTTTTTAAACTTATTTAGGATAGGGATCATATTATCAACTAAATAATCCCTCAGGTCTTTTTTAAATATTATGCCAAGATATTTCATTCTGTCTGCAACTGCTAAGCTAGGGATTGAAGGTGGCAACGGCGCGCTTAATGGGTCTACAGGCAATAACACAGATTTTTCCCAATTGATATTGAGGCCCGAGAGGATCCCAAAATCCTTAACTAAATTTATCGCATTTAATAATGAGGACTGGGTGTCACCCAAAAACAACAGCACATTGTCCGCATATAGCGCAACTCTCTCCTCTCCATCAGCTCGCTGAAAGCCAGTTATTTCTGTGGATGCCCTAATTGTTGCCGTCAGGGGTTCTATCGCGAGGGCGAAGAGCAGGGGCGATAACGGACACCCCTGTCTCGTCCCTCTCTCCAATCCAAACCTCCCTGAGTGTATCCCAGTTTTAAGCCACCCAATGAAAGAAGGACCGAACCGAAAAACCTCCAAAATCCGCCAAAGGTAATTCCAATCCAGACTATCAAATACTTTATTGCCATCCAAGGACAAAATCGCCCTTGATCCTGCATTCATTGTCTTGAGTTGTAAATTCAAAAACACTCTTTTAATATTTATGCTCGTAGACCTATTAGGAATAAATCCAGATTGGTCTGGGTGTATAAGCTTCTGTATAATCTGATTTAATCTTGTAGCCAGAACTTTGGCTATGATCTTAGTATCAGTGCATAGTAAAGAGATTGGTCTATATGAAGCCGTTTCCCATATCGCCTGTACACCTCGATGGGTAAACCATCCGGACCAGGTGCTTTATGACTTGCCATTGATCCCACGGCTTTTTGGAGTTCCTCCAATGTTATGGGAGCCTCTAGATCCTCTCTGTCTTTTCCTGATAATGTTGGCAGCTTTAATCTACCCAGGAATTCCTCCATCTTAGCTTCAAATTCTCCTTCCACCATGGGGGTTTTGTATAACTTTTCGTAATACTCCTTAAATACTTTTGTGATCCCCCGCCTATGGGAGGTGGTCTTACCCTCCGGGGTCTGTATCAATGGTACTGACTCTGAGGGCGAGTTATTCTTGATCAAGAACGCGAGGGCGCGCCCCACGCTTTCCCCCTCCATGTAGTGATTCTGCCTTAGCGCCAGCTTCTTATTTTCCTCCCTTCTCAAAAGTGCAGCCCTATACACCTGTTGTTTTACCCTTAAAATACCCTCTGTTGGATACTGGACGTGTTGGGTCTCTGCCCTCATCACCTCTACCCTAACAGATTCCTCCCACTGCTTGGATTCCTTTTTGATCTTAGCAATTTGTTTAATTAATAATCCCCGGAGAAATGCTTTTAATGCATCCCAGATTATCCCCTCTGTAGCTGAGCCAAAGTTTGTCTTCACAAACTCCTCCAGTGCTGCCGGAATCCCATCCGATTTACCAATTAGTTCCAGCCAATATGGGGCCAGCCTCCAATCTCTTTTAATTACCCCTTCATCCGAGTCAACCGACAGCACTAGAGGAGAGTGATCCAATAAACCCCTGGGCAGGTAAAAAACATCATTAATTCTGTGGAGAATCCCCTCATTGCCTATGGCTAAATCAATCCTAGACAACGTATCATATGAGCTTGATGAACAGGAAAATTGCCGCTTCTCTGGG
The DNA here is from genome assembly GCA_018402905.1 of Glandirana rugosa. Classification (NCBI taxonomy): domain Eukaryota; kingdom Metazoa; phylum Chordata; class Amphibia; order Anura; family Ranidae; genus Glandirana; species Glandirana rugosa. The sequence goes on along the minus strand of BLSH010188177.1, from coordinate 30,844 downwards.
TTGTACATTCTCCAAATATCCATTAGCCGTGCCTCTTCCAGAAATTGGGAGAGTTTGCCCCCAAATGGACCCCCTCCCCCCTTCCTCGGGGGCAGCCTGTCCTTACTCTCTTCAACCACCATATTAAAATCTCCCACTATTATAATTGGGATATGGTATTTGTCCATAATAAAGTCCAACATCTCGTATAACAGCTCTACTCTGAATGGTGGGGGAATATATAGATTAATCAAAACCAATTCCATATTTTCTATTATTATTATTTTCTATTATCAACTTTGATCTGCCTGCAGGAGAACATCACATCAGCTTTTACAAAAATACTCACTCCTCTTGAATAAGAAGTGTAAACTGAGTGAAAATGCTTTTGGAATCTCCTACTCCCTACGTGGGAGAGGGATTCCTCTGTGAGATGAGTCTCCTGCAAACAGATCACGTCAATCTTATGTAAGTCCATATAGGTGAAAACGGCATCTTTTTTTATAGGATTACCTAGGCCCCTTACATTCCAGGAGCCTATTTTAAACCTTTTTGGCTGAGACCCATAAACGAGTCAGCATTTGACCAGAGCATAGTAAAAAAGGAAAAAAAAAAAAAAGACATTTATATTTAGTGCATTCCTCCCTTCTTCTCATTCCTTGTATATATTTTGTGACCTTAGTAACTGTGTATGTGTCTATGTCCTGAATTCTCCTTTTGCTAATTGGTTACCCCTTCTCCTGTGTTCCTTTCCAATCACCACACCATTTATCTATATATTTCTTCCTGATTTCAACCCCTTTTCCCGTCCTTCCCGCCCCTCCCTTTGACCCACCCTCTCCAACCCTCCCGCCCCCCCTTCCTAAACCTATCTAGGTTGCCCTTGGGGGCCCATTTTGTAACCTTTCCTATCTTAGGTGAGCTAGATCCACTCAAACCATCCAGCCACCACTCTTTCCCCCATTCCAACCCTTCAAACTCACAACAGACATCTACATACCCTCTTTTTACAATTACCCTGCCTCCACACACTGTACTCTTCCCACATCCCTCTGTGCGGCTTCCCATCCCTACTCTGTTCAAGAAAAGTGAAAACAAACAAACTGTGCAGAAAAATAAAAATAAACGCTGCTTTGGCCGGGGCTCAGCACTCAGCTTGCTGGCCCCAAAAACACTAAGTACCCTATGTTTTTTCCTGGTCCCCCTGTAATCTCTCCTTATTGACTTCCATCCATTTCCCCACCCCCTCTGGGGTGTCAAAAAATTGTGTTACCCCCAGGGCAGAGATTCGTAAATGTGCTGGGTATAGAAGAGCGTATGAGATCTTAAATTGCTGCAGTTTACGCTTCACCTCCAGAAACCTTGTTCTGCCTCTCTGTAAGTCTGGAGAAAAGTCCGGATATATAGAAATTTTCGTTCCATTAAAAAAGATATTTCCCTTTTCTCTTATTTTTCGTAGGATCATTGTTTAGTCCCTGTAGTTTGATATTTTGGCGAGGGTTGGCTGAGGGTATCCCCCCGGTGGTGGAGGTTTAAAGGGGACCCTATGAGCTCTTTCTATAAAAAAGTGAGGGGAGAGAGCTTCTCCACCCACTGTATCCCTAATCCAGTTTTCCAAAAATTCCACTGGGTTTAGTCCTTCACTACGTTCTGGCATGCCTACTACCCTTATGTTCTCCCTCCTGAGCCTGTTCTCCAAATCGTCCATTTTTGAGGCGTACATGGTTAATTTTTCCTTCATATCTTGCATGTCTTTTTTGAGTGGGTGTACCTCATCCTCCAGCATGCTAACTCGCTCCTCCACTTCAGTTGTTCTTCCTTGTATTATTCGAATATCTTGGCGTACCTGTGATACCTCATTTCTGATTTCTTTCATCTGTTCTGAGAGGTCATTAAGGAGGATCTACAAGTGTTCACCGCCTGTAGTACTTCTCTCAGAGAAGGTTCGGCTTCCAGATGAGGGCCGGGAGGCATAGTCGGGGTGGGTAAACTGTCCATATTGCTTTCCATATTGCCCTCTAATGGGCCACTAATTCCACTGGTATTTAAACCTGGGTTCTGTATTGGCTGCCACTGGCTCAGTCTGCCTGGATTGCTGGCCTGCTGTACTTTGCCTTGGCTTGAGTGTCCCGCTTTAGCTGGGGAATGAACAGGGGTATGAGCAAACTTCTCCAATTTTGCCGCTGCAGCCAGGCTCCCCTTGGTTTTTTCCCTGGTTGCTTTTTGTGCGCCAACTGGGTCCTGTGCTGCCCCCTCCTCACCCTTTTTCTTCACCATGGTAGAGAGTGCCCGGGTCACATGTACCGTCTGCCACCCTCTACCTCTATCCCACAATTGTGGCGCGGCTCAGGGGAAAAAAAAAATATATTTCCTCCCCTTCTCTCTCCGCGCCTCTCCCAGCTTCCTATTGTGGTTGTGAGCCACTCCTAAGGCGGCGTGTTCCCGCAATTCAGGGCAGTGAGGTTTGGCAAATTTTCTTAGTTGGATTTTAATCCATTGTGACCAAATATGTACCTGCCAGTCTAGGTGCATTAGTCTGTGCCAGAATGAAAGTGCGCAGCAGAGGGCTACTATGCACCCGGCTAATGCTTCCGCGCTAAACCGCGCCTATTGAACCCTGCTATAGGGAATACTCCTTTAGGCAAGTTATACCGTGTTTGCTATAGGCTTTTAGCCTCAGTGTCCCCGCCGTGTCTGCGCACCCCCTGTAGGCGCCCAGCCGGTAACACAACAATATGGGATAGTATATATTCAAACAGCGAAGTATGGTCTTTGATCAATGCCCGCGGTTTACAAATCTTACTTATAGCAGGACTATATGATGTTCTTAATGTCACTGTACATCAAGCACCCCAGTATGAGTAGTTCAACTCTGTATGGCCAGGAACTTCTCTTTCAAGGTAAGCAGTTAAGCAACATAAATAACCGTGTCCTGACTCTACCGTTCCGCATGCTGCCCATACATACATAGTTTAGTATTCTTTACAACCAAATACATTAATCAAGCTGAAAAGATCTGTGCAGCTGCTATTTTCCTCCATACCGTCCCGCATACCACCAGACATATTTTTCCCTAAGACCATAAATCCAAGAGCATGACCGGCAGTTTTTATATAGTTCCAAGAGCTTAACCGGCTATTGACGCCGATATGGCCAACTCGCGTCTGCCGTTTTTGCCCCTCCTTACCCCTTTACCTCACCGTTTTCCAACGAGCAGGGGCTGCCAAAGGCATCTGGCACCCCGGAGACTAGGGGCTCATCCAAATGATGGCATCAGGATGGCGTCCCCCGTTCTTCCACTTCCCCACACCTCCGCTACCAAGTCGGGTACGGGTCACCTGAACGAGCCACCAGTCCGCTCCGTCCTTCACGCTGCTTCCCGGCTTACACATGCCATCAGCGGCTTCAGGGCCGTGCCATCAGGATCACAAGAAGCACGGGATGGGAGCCAGCACACACACGCGTCCGCTCACCCGGACATCCGGTCACGCCCCAGAACCAGGACCAAGGGTAGAGACTTTAATTTCCAGCCGGGAATTTCCCCCAAATGAGACACTAGACTCGAGTGATTTGAACCATTCACAAAATACAAGACGTTCTGTGAATGGAAAGGGGAGAAAAGATAAACAACACTATGGCCTCTGCTGCAGCTCTCATAGTCGTAACACTGGAAGTATAGTGATTAGTGAAAGCTATGTTATCCGAGATCAATAAATCAGTGAATAATAAAGAAAGGGCAGCACTCCCTGAGGTGACATACACCTCATAAGAGTGAACTACTTGTTACAAAGCACATTTTAATAAAATAAATGTATGGAGATCTGCTTTAAAACTAGAATTTGATTTTTTTAAAATATACTTTCTAACTGTCCCTGGTTTGCAGGGACAGTCCCGCATTTGTTCTACAATGCTTGTGTCTCAGGGTCACAGCATACCTCCAGGGCCACTGATATGAAATACAAAGAATAAGTGAGGAGCCACAGCCATAATTTCCATTGTGAGATAGAGACCACTACATGCTTTACCAGCAGAGCCACCTTCATGTTGACAATGGCCAATGAGAGAATTTCCCCTGTACCTCACTGACCTCACAACAAAATGGAATGGGGACTGTGATTGAGTGTGACACTGTGCCCGCTGCACATTTCAATTGGCTCTAGGGTTTCCTCTGCTTGGGTGAATGTTGTACAACCAGTGTGTACATATTTTGTGTGACTGATGGCAATGCGATTCAAGTATTTTATTTTTATGCATCCCGTCTTTATTAGCATTTTATAAAATGTTTAGAAAGAAAATCAAATATATCAAATATAAAATATGGTACAAAAAAGAAAAAAGGCAATAACACTTCCAGTTAGGCATTCCAAGTAGACAGGATAACAATGTGCGGGATCCTCAGGGTAAGGGTAGACATACAAAGGTGTGTGAGCGTATGTGGAGAACATATTAAAGTGGTTATCAAGGCTGGTTAAAAAAAAAAAACACCTACAAGAGAAAGGCATAATTATGAAATGCTTACCTTAGATTGACGCCATTGCAGTGGTCCCAGAGCACCGCTGTGACCAGCGTCATGTTATGTCCGTTGTCTTCCGGGATCCCGAGCTCCGGCCAATCACAGAGCGGACTCCAACGTCATTTACGGCACACTTTATGAATAGAGTTGAGCGGACACCTGGATGTTCGGGTTCGGCTGGTTCGGACGAACTTCGCGAAAAAGTTTGGGTTCGGTACTGAACTTGACCCGAACTTGACCCCGAACCCCATTGAAGTCAATGGGGACCCGAACATTTCGGCACAAAAATGCCTGTAAAAAAGTCCTGGCGAGGGCTGCAAAAGCAAGTAAAATGGGGGTAAGAGTAGGACAAGTGCCCTACAAAAAAATGGGGATAGGGAAAATAACTTAAAATCAAATAAAAAAAATAAAAATGGGAAGGGGGGGTGGATGTGGAGTAGGAGCCTAAAGGTTGACTAGGCCGTGACCATGGCAGTGTAAGTGATGATTTTAGAAAATAATCTGTCCTTTACAGCCACAGCAGGAACCTGACCCTATAGGAGTAGGCGATGATTTTAGAACAATAATCTGTCCCTTACAGCAACAGCAGGAACCTGACCCTATAGAACTAGGAGATGATTTTAGAACAATAATCTGTCCCTCAAAGCAGTAGACTCTACCTAGTCCAGTATCAGATCTTTCTGTAATGCAGGATGAGATGTTCTTAGATCTGCAATCTGCCCCTAAAAGCAGGAGTAGTAAACTTTACCTAGTCCAGAATCAGATCGTTCTGTAATGCAGGATGAGATCTGCAATCTGTCCCTCAAAGCAGTAGTAGTAGTAATCTCTACCTAGTCCAGAATCAGATCGTTCTGTAATGCAGGATGAGATGTTATTATATCTGCAATCTGTCCCTCACAGCGCCGGCATCATCTTCTCCCTACACTAGCCTGAGAGCATGTGACATGCAGCACTACGTGACTCCAGCTTATACAGAGGCTGGGTCACATGATGCACTGGCCAATCACAGCCATGCCATTAGTAGGCATGGCTGTGATGGCTTCTAAGGGCAAACCAGTGAAACGCTTGTTGATTGGCTGCCCTGCAGCTATTCAACAGGCGAGATCAAATACCTGAACCCCAAACCCAAACTATTTTTCAAATGTCCGGGTTTGGGTCCGGGTCACGGACACCCCAAGGTTTGGTACAGACCCGAACTTTACAGTTCGGGTTCGCTCAACTCTATTCATGAAGAAATGGCCCATTCAGGCTGTTTCTTCACTGCGCATGTGCCGATGACGTCGGCACATGCAGATACAGGGAATATCTCCTAAACTTGCACCGTTTAGGACCTAAACGGTGCAAGTTTAGGAGATATTCCCGGTACCTAAAGGTAAGCCTGAATATAGGCTTACCTGTAGTTTAAAGTGGTTGTCATGACTTGACAACCACTTTAATTTAGTTGCATAAGGACATGTCTTAAATGGACTCCACTGTAATGGGAATTAATCACTTTAACCACTTCAATACAGGGCACTTTACACCCCTTCCTGCCCAGGCCAATTTTCAGCTTTCAGCACTGTCACTTTTTGAATGACAATTGCGCGGTCATACAACACTGTACCCAAACAAAATTTTTATCATTTTTTTCCCACAGATAGAGCTTTCTTTTGGTGGTATTTGATTACCACTGGGTTTTTATTTTTTGCGCTACAAATAAAAAAAGGCCGAAAATGTTGAAAAGTAAAACATTTTTCCTTGTTTCTGTTACAAAACATAAGTTACAAGTAAGTAATTTTTCTCCTTCACTGATGAGCACTAATGAGGCTGCACTGACGGGCACTGATGAGTCAGTACTGATTGGCACTGATGAGGTGTTTTTGATGATGAGACACTTATATGCAGCTCTGATAAGCAGCACTGATGGGTGCAAATGATATACAGCACTGATGGCCACTGATAGGTGGTACTGGTGGGCACTTATAGGCGGCACTGATGGGCACTGATAGATGGCACTGATAGGCAGCACTGATCAGGAGGCACTGGCAGGTACCACTGATGGGCACTGGTGGGCTCTAGTGGACTTACCTGGTGTTCATGGGTGGGCATCCCAGGTGGTCATGGGTGGGCATCCCTGGTGGTCATGGGTGGGCATCCTCAATGGCACTGCACTGATAATCAATGCACTGATTACCAGCACAGACCCCCCCCCCCCCTCAGGAGAGCAGCCAATCGGCTCTCGTCTACTCTACTCACCTACTCGCACCGACACACAGCTTTTCCTGTTTACACTGTGATCAGCTGGTAAAGAGATTACGTCATAGGCTCTTTACCGAGATCAGAGATGCGGTGTGTCAGACTGACACACCATACCACCGATCGTCGCGCTGCACGCCCCGTGGGCGTGCAATCGCAGCTTGTCCTGCGGATGTTATAGGATTCCCAGTCAGGATTACAGAACCACTTTCCAGCTGTGATTTTGCTATATGGTGGGCAGTTATTTACAAGTAAAAATCAGTATTTTTTGCTAAAATATTAATTAGAACCCCCAAACATTATGTATATTTATATTTTTTTTAGAAGAGACCCTGGAGAATAAAATGGCGGTCATTGCTATATTTTATGTCACACTGTATTTGCATAGTGGTCTTTCAAACTGAATTTCTTTGGAAGAAATACACTTTAATGAATTTAAAAAAAAACAGTAAAGTTAGCCCAATTTTTTTGTATAATGTGAAAGATGATGTTACGCAGAGTAAATAGATACCTAACATGTCATGCTTTAAAATTGTGCACGCTCGTGGAATGTTAGCAAACTACAGTACTTTCCATTACAGTAATTACAGTAATTTCCATAGGCGATGCTTTAAAATATTTTGCAGGTTACCTGTTTAGAGTGACAGAGGAGAATTATTGCTCTCACTCAAATGAATGCTGCAATACCTCACATGTGTGGTTTGAACATCGTTTACATATATGGGCGCAACTCACATGGGTTTCTGTGCACTTCTGTGCACGAGCTCAGAGGAATGGGGCCCTTTATATTATTTTTTCCTATTTATTTTACTTTTTATGTTTACACTGTCCCTTTAACTTTTTTTTTTATCACTTTTATTCCTGTTACAAGGAATGTAAACATCCCTTGTAATAGAAATAAGCATGACAGGTACTCTTTATTGAGAGATCTGGGGTCAAATCTCTCCTTTACCTTTAACCACTTGCCGACTGCCCGCCATGGCTTGACGGCAGCAAAGTGGTTCCTTATCGTGAAATGCCTTCACCTGATGGCGGCCGCAAGAACGAGTATTGTGAGCATGCGCGCGCCGCCGGAGACGCGCTCGCGCACTCACTGTGTTCCGGGTGGGCCAGGGAGTGACTAGGGCAGACTCGATCTCCGTCAGCTACCCGCGATGGCTCCCCCGCAGTGAGAGAACGGAGGTCCATGTAAGTAAACATGGATCTCTGTTCTGACAGAGGGGGAAGGGCTGTGATCACAGGCTTCCTGTATATGGAAGCTGTGATCACTCCCCTCCCCCTGCCAGCCCAGCCCTCATACAGTTAGAACACACAGAGGGAACACAGTTAACCCTTAGAGTGCCCCCTCCAGGTTAACCCCTTCACTGTCAATGGCAATTACACAGTAATCAGTGCATTTTCATAGCACTGATCGCTGTATAAATGCCAATGGTTCCAAAAAAGTGTCAAAATGGTCCGACATGTCCGCCGCAATAAAAATCTAAAAATCGCAGATCGCCGCCACTACTAGTAAAATATTTAAAAAAATAAAAACCCCATAAATTAATTCTCATCATTCGTAAACGCGGCATGGTATTATTTTACCAAAAATATAAGGAAGAATATAAATCAGCCAAATAAACAAGTAAAATTCCGCGCTCACTAAAACACAATATGAACAAAAATATTGATAAAAAATTGCAAGTAATAAAATTTAGGATATTTAAAATGGCAGCACGCACAAAACAATAGATCTGTATTGTCCCAAGAATGTAATAAATAAGTATATGCAGCGCCTATAGTATATGAAAATGTCTTTCAATAAGAAGATGATTTACTCAGGAGAGATATTTGGACATATAAAATTCTTCAGCCGTTTAAAAGACAATGGATGTGAGCTTACCAGAACCTGGTAGGTCAAGCGCGGGTGTTTTAAATCCAATCTTGGCTCCTGGTTGTCTGCTCCACTGGAAATGAAGAGAAAACGCCTGGGGGACCTCCTGGTGGTTCCTAGGGAGATGATCCTCTACACTCCAGGTTCACTCCTCCAATATGGAAGGTAATAGGACTCTGGGGATCTCCTAATGGCTCCAGAGGGATGGTCCTCTGCACCGAAGTTCCACTCCTCCTGAAGGGGGTATCTTCTTGTCCTTGGCACACGCAGATGGGGAGGAAAAATGACTCCAACTATTCACGTTCTCTCATCCAGGGGGAATCCGATACTCCAACAGGGTGTGTACAAATGGAGAGAGAAGAGACCCAAAATCGTGTGATACCGTTTAACAATTTATTGTAGAGAATACTGGATTAAAAATACTCACATGTTAAGAATAAAATCAGAGCTCATAAAAAATGGCAGGAAATGGGGAAAACCCGACGCGTTTCGGCTCAATTGGCCGTCATCTGGGGTATTTCCCCTCCCGCCTACCATGCCATTTATAGAGTGTGTTATGAAAAAACAATAGACCCCCTGTAGGGGGCCGCAAAAACGGAAGTCGCCTTTTGGGCGTCAAAATGGCGCCGATGGCGTGCGTTCCACGCCTCTATATGGTGAAAAAAGGGTGATGTGATCCCAATCTGAACTATGAAAAAAATCAAAAAACGTACATAAATATATAGACCAGAAAACACCTATATAACATACTGAAGGTTAATTGTGAAGTTTACAGAGAAAAGCAGTGATTAAGACAGGGTGACCAGGACATAGAAATACTAAGAAATACTACCTTTTAAAAATACTGCTGAGTACCAAAACCTATCCACAAATCTCAAACTACATTTAGAAAAAGAGGATAGGGAACAAAAACTCAAAAAACAAAGAAAATATACTAGGGATATTGAGGATTACAGAACCTCCAGTGTCTTCAAATGGCAAAAAAAACAGTCCACTACTGGTCCAATAGAACATCCCCATGACCCAAGTAAGGGACACATAACAGTGGCACAACCTTTACCTCCCAGGGATTCACAAAGGGGGAGACCACCTTTTAGGCCCCAACAACCCCCCCCCCCAGTATGGAGGAGAGGGGCCTCTCAGGACTATCGATCTCCCTCATACCATCAATACTTTAGACACCCCCCTAATAAAGGACGTAGACCCCCTAAAGGTACACAGGGGCCACATAACTCACATACATACAATTCACATCAACCACATCAATCTAATCAAAACTACTACCAGTCTCGACCATCACATGGATATAGACCACCCAGACAAACACCTTCTACTCCATATTTCCGTCCGGATACCTCCAACAGATATTCACCATTATATAATGAAGAACCATATTTTTCATATAATGAGGAGGGCTATGATCTCAATCAATCCCCATACCGTTATAATTCTGATTATCCCCACCCTCCCCCCCCCACCACGGGTTTTTCCCCTGGCCAACCCCTCCAGGAAAAGGGGCCCCGACTCAAGAGAGGGAACAGAGGGGGGAGGAAGCACAAGAGAGGAAAAAAGAGTTCGGACATAACCTCCTCTTCTGGCATTTTTAATTTAAGTAAACAAGTTCTCAGTCAGGAAGAAACCAATGTACTTAATAAAGGTCTAAAGTTTGCCCTCCCCAAAAAACTGAATAAATTTGAGACATTTATTGATGTCCAAAAATGTATACGTAAAATTAACATCCAACGTTATCTTATTTCAAATTAGATCCACTCTCAACAATACCTCTTCAGTGCATTCGGGTCTCGGCAACCCCTCTACTTTTAATCCCTCAGGACCAATAGCTCCCTCTATTAATGTTTTTAGAGACTTAGTTCTACGTGACCTGGATGATATGCCTATACGCAAGTGCCATATCCCCACTACCCTTAAACAAGGGGTTGAGAGCCTCTGCCACAACAAAAATCTCATCATCAGACCTGCTGATAAGGGGGGTGGCATTGTGGTCATGGATAAAGCAGATTATAAGACGGAGATGACCCACATCCTGAGTGACACTGCCACCTACCAACCCCTACCATCTAACCCCACCAACAAATTTAAAACTGAATTAACCAAAATCATCAAACAGGGTTTCGATAAAGGTATTATCAACAAAAAAGAAAAACAATTTTTAATTCCCATGTGCCCCCGTATTCCCACTATTTATTTTTTACCCAAAATTCACAAAAATTTGGAACGACCACCTGGGCGACCCATTATCAGTGGCATCGATTCAATTACCTCAAGAATTGGCAAATACATAGACCATTACTTACAGCCACATGTAGCTAGGATGCCATCATATCTTAAGGATACGAAAGACACTATTCGTAAACTTGAAATGGTCCAAGTACAAGAGGGAGACATCATAGCCACTGCAGATGTTTCCTCCCTATATACGTGTATTTCCCACAATCACGGGTTAGCTGCTGTTGATCATTACCTTGCACAAGATACGAGCATTTCTTCACTCCATAAAAAATTCATTCTAGATTTGGTTGTGTTTGCCACTACACACAACTATTTCTGGAATGACCAACAGTATTTTACACAATGTAAGGGTGTAGCCATGGGGGCTAAATTTGCCCCCAGTCTGGCTAATTTATTTATGGCCAAATGGGAGGAGGATGTCGTCTTTGCCCACAACAAACCTGAGCTAATTTTTTGGGCCAGATACATTGACGACATCCTCCTCCTTTGGCGTGGGGATCAACGATCACTTGATGCCTTTTTCATAAGTTTGAACAATAATGATAGGAATATTGTTTTATCCCTTGAGAGTAGTAACCAGAATATACACTTTTTAGATCTGAACATAGACATCAGCACGGGGAAATTTATTACTAAGACATATTTTAAACCGACCGATAAAAATGGTTATATTCCGACAGATAGCTGCCATCACCAAACGTGGCTTAAGTCCATACCTAAAAGTCAATTCATGCGGTTGAGACGTAACTGTACAGACACTAAAGTTTTTATTGAACAGGCTCAAGTAATTAAGGAAAGACTGTTAGAGAAGGGATACCCTGAGGATGAGGTAACCAAAGAGATAATGGCAGTCTCCCAAATTGATCGGGACACGCTTTTAATGGATAAACCTAGGACCCGGGATTTTGATGCCAAATGGTCCTTTTTTACGGGATATTCTATACAACACAAACAAGTAAAACGTATTATTAACAAGCATTGGGGCGTCCTCCGTAATATTATGCAAAATGAACAAACACAACATATCTTATAGGGCATTTTTTCCTGGTAAACC
>BLSH010188177.1:0-11458 GCA_018402905.1 Glandirana rugosa | reverse complement strand
GTATTCTCTACAATAAATTGTTAAACGGTATCACACGATTTTGGGTCTTTTCTCTCTCCATTTGTACACACCCTGTTGGAGTATCGGATTCCCCCTGGATGAGAGAACGTGAATAGTTGGAGTCATTTTTCCTCCCCATCTGCGTGTGCCAAGGACAAGAAGATACCCCCTTCAGGAGGAGTGGAACTTCGGTGCAGAGGACCATCCCTCTGGAGCCATTAGGAGATCCCCAGAGTCCTATTACCTTCCATATTGGAGGAGTGAACCTGGAGTGTAGAGGATCATCTCCCTAGGAACCACCAGGAGGTCCCCCAGGCGTTTTCTCTTCATTTCCAGTGGAGCAGACAACCAGGAGCCAAGATTGGATTTAAAACACCCGCGCTTGACCTACCAGGTTCTGGTAAGCTCACATCCATTGTCTTTTAAACGGCTGAAGAATTTTATATGTCCAAATATCTCTCCTTATTACATAAATCAGCCAAAACTGATGAAAAAAAATGTTTTTTTATATATTTTTTTTTTTGGATTTGGATTTTAGCAAAAAGTAAGAAATAATGTTTTTTTTTGCAAAATTGTTGCTCTTTTTTGTTTATATCGGTGATCAGAAATGACACAGAGGTGATCAAATACCACCAAAAGAAAGCTCTATTTGTGGGAAACAAAGGACGCAAATTTTGTTTGGGTACATTGTCGCACAATCGCGCAATTGTCAGTTAAAGGGACGCAGTGCTGAATCACAAAAAGTGCTCTGGCCCTAAACTGGGAAATCCTTCCGGGGCTGAAGTGGTTAAAAGCAAAAAAAAAAAATCCTTTCTGTTGGCCCAAGAACAGGAAGTCATGTCAGATGTTGCTCCAGTTATCCAAGGGCATAGCGCCCTCACTCACCTACCTATCCATAGGCTGCACTGGATCAAGTCCGGGCTTACTGACGGCTCTGGAAAGCTCCGAAATTACTGGAAAGTGATCCCATGGTGAATCAACCACTGGCATCACTTTTATCTTACAGCCAGACATCTCAACCTGCAAAAACTAATTTCAGGGAGGTGACGCTTCGCGCCGACCACCTCCTCCCCCCCTTGAATTAAATGCAGCCTTACTAGTACCAATTAAATGCAACCTTACTAGCGCGCATGAAATGCAGCCTGATCAGTGCCAATTAAATTCAGCCTTTCCAGTGGCAATTAAATGCAGCCTGATCAATGCCAATTAAATGCAGCCTGATCAGTGCCAATGAAATGCAGCCTTACCAGTGCCAATGAAATGCAGCCTTACCAGTGCCAATGAAATGCAGCTTTACCAGTGCCAATGAAATGCAACCTTACCAGCGCCAATTAAATGCAGCCTGATCAGTGCCAATTAAAGCGGAGTTCCACCCAAAAGTGGAACTTCCGCTTTAAGGGAAGGTGACCCTCCGACATGCCATAATTGGCATGTTTTTTTTTTGGAGGGTGACCAGGTACCCTGTTTTCACAGGGTCCAGGTCCACTTCCTCCCCTGGAGCTGCAGCTCCGGAAAGGAAGTCCACCTTCCCCCCTCCCTCTCGGCGATCTTCTGGGACACATCAGAGGTCCCAGAAGATACGCCAAGCCATTCACAAGCCGCAGCGCGTCTCGCACATGCGCAGTGAGCGCCCGGCTTTGAAGCTAAAGCCGGGTGCCTACACTTGTGATGCTGGCGCTGCCAAGGGGAGGGGGAGACAAGCGAGCCCTCGGGTGGCCGCATCGCTGGAACAAGGAACAGGTGAGTGGCCGATTGTTAAAAGTCAGCAGCTACCCTTTTGGTAGCTGCTGACTTTTAACAGGGTAGAACTCCGATTTAAATGCAGCCTTATCAGTGGCAATTAAATGCAGCCTGATCAGTGCCAATGAAATGCTCACTTACCAGTGCCAATGAAATGCTCACTTACCAGTGCCAATGAAATGCAGCCTTACCAGTGCCAATTAAATGCAGCCTTGCCAGTGGCAATTCAATGCAGCTTGATCAGTGGCAATTAAATCCAACCTTACCAGTGCCAATTAAATGCAGCCTTACCAGTGCCAATTAAATGCAGCCTCACCACAAAGAGCTCTGTCACGTATTCGAATATCCCGGCAGCTACTGTAACAAAGTCTTGCCTCCAATGATACATGTCCCACTGATTCTATGTCCTGGCATTGGATCAGTGTTCTCTCTATCCAGGAGGCGGGACATTGTTACAGTCCTCCACCTCACACAGACTGGCATTCCCTGGCGAAGACATCATCACATCCGTCTGTCACTCAGACAGAAGACAGAGCAGCCCAAGTGGCCACCGTGGCCATACTCCATTCGGCGGCTCAGGCTGCTCTGTCTTCTGTCTGTGGGTGAGCGGCAGGCCCAGCCGGGAGATCGTCCGGCGCTCGCGGGTGTCCGGGAGCCCACAGTCAAATGCGGGACACTCCCACAACTCACGTGAGACTTGGGATGTCTGTAAAGCTGACCACCTATAGAAAAAAAAAAAGATACCAGGGTTATGACAGCTAGCTGTCTAGGTTGTATGGGGATTGTATGGTGTGTGCCCAACTATGAGCTTCTGATAATTGTAATGCTGCTCTCTTGCTCTTTGTTGCCTTCAGGCTATCGAGGCTGGATGATTGATTAGACAGGCTGTGTTCTCTTTCAGCTTCAAGCTGCTGAGGGTGTAGGGAGACTGGATGGCTGCCCGGACTCGTGGTGCTTAGGATGGATTGCTCCAGCCCGAATCTTGTAATTAGCCTAGAGCTTCAGTAATTAAGACAGCTCGTTCACGTGTCTGATGTCCCAGGTTGTTTCCTTTTTGGGGGGGCTATGTAAACAGAGCAGGTAGCCCATTTTGGGGTCAGCTGAGGAAGGTCCCGCGAAACGTGTCCTGTGACCCTGGGCTCTAGATGAACATCACCCTCCATTGGTCCTTTACACCGGGAATGAGGAAGCTGCAGCACTACACCTGTTTACTGGGCTGTCAGAGCCATTTCCCCATTAACAGCCAGTGGCACAGAGATCTGGACTTTGTGCCTGTAGCAGCTGTGCTCTTTTAGGACTGTGCCCCACCACAGGCTTACACTCTCCCATGAACGTCCATATATATATATATATATATATATATATATATATGTGGTTTTTATACTTTTGTGAGTATCAATTTTATCTCTTTGTAATTAAACCTTCTTGGAACTTACTACACCAGAGTGGTCACGCTGTCTCCCTCCCTTCCCCTCTCTTTGTTTTACAGATGGAGTTCCACCTTCGTTTTGACAGCAGCGCCCTTAGTTCGTCAGTTCCTTTTATCTAGCTATAAGGGCTACCTGCTCATAAAGCCCCCCCCCACCCCAATTGTGGTCTGCATTGTCTTTGTTCATTTTATGGATTATTTTTTAACTGCACCATTCACATTTCTTATGAGTGGTTGAGCGCTGATAACTTAGCGTCATTCCTGGTGTTGGGGAACAATAGTATTTTTTTATAACCCCAGTATTTAACTGTAAAGTAATGACGTACATTTACAGTTAGGTGGTCGGCAAGTGTGCCAGAGTACCTGGAACTTAGGTAATGCAGGAGGGTGTAAGGTTAGAAAGGGGGGGAGGGGTGGAAACCTAGTGGGGAACGGTGGAAAAAAAATAGGAGGGTGAGATTAGAGGGGGGAGGGTGTCCAATCCTCCCCCTTTACCCAGGACCACACCCGAGAATCCCCAACCAAATTTATTTGAGTAATGGATGTAACTCGTCTGTATGGGGCAGAGGATATCATTGCAGCATAGGCGACAGCTGAGATCTCAAGCCCACCAAGAACCCCACAAGGCATAACCCTGAAACCTCAGCACGCATATAGCTGGCATAGGTTTTTTTTGGAGTGCTAGAGAGGCCACTGTGGTGGATTTCCATAGCACAGGGATACAGGAGCGAGTGAGGATTCAAGTATCTAAAGGGTTAGTTAAGCTTCACCAAAAAAACTGCCTATGGGAGGCATATAAGAGGCACCTGTAGATGAAAACAAACTGTGCAGCTTTTACTAAAGTTGGATAATGCCCTTGCTATACCTGTAGGCCATTTTCATACCTCCTGAAGCCTGGCCAAAAACTGCCTACTGTAACACAAGAGAGAGAGAGAACGTGTCAAGGGGATTGAATGGGCTTGGACTGTCTTAGTATTGTCTTAGCAACAAAGCAGGATGGGATGATGCCATCTCTGGAAGTTTTTATGCCAGGCTTCAGGAGGTACATACATGACCTGTATCTAAAGCAATGAGCATTATTTAACTGGCGACTTAACCCTTTTGCATGCCTAGATTTTGTTTCAACACTTTTGAAGCTGCACAGAGATGCCAGTGTAGGATTAGGTCGAAATCTTTATGTCAGTACCAGAGTCCTACTGATCTTTGGGTTTGATTAAGAACTTAGTGATGATGATCATTTAATGTTTGTTAGTTTACTCTGAAAGTTTAATCATTTGTTACTGCACCATTGAAACTAGAAGTATAAGACTTGTACAAAACCTTTACCCTATTAGCCTTGCAGGATACCATGGTGAAAAGGAGAATTTTCACACTTTTAAGCTGAACTAAAGGGAGGAATACTCACCTTCCCAACACTCGTTCATCGATGATGGCATCTTCTCCTGTGTGCTGCGTTTTGGCCATCTTCATTGGCCGGCATAGGATGACGTCACTCGTGGAGCTAGCCACCCCAGCACACATGATCATCCCAGCTGCTGTAAGCTGAGCTACACATGCACAGCTCAGTTTACAGTACAGGGATTGCTGTGAGCAAGCAAGTAGGTGTGTTTTATAGCAGAAGCGACACTGCGTGTCTCTTCTGCAAGAAAATGCCTGCCTACTCAGTGTATTATAGCAGAACATTAGTTCCACTTTAAATTCGTATCAGTGGGAGCGCAGAGGTGCTGTCTGCATTGGGGGTCCAACTCTCTTAGAGTGCTGTGGCTATTTGACTTTTTTTTTGTACCCCAGCACTTGCAGTTTACAACTTTCAATGCTGCTTCCTCAGTGCTCTTTTTACAAGAACTTAAAGTCTTCACGGGAAGGCGTTAACAGTGGACAGTGCAGTCTCCAGCCAGTCTCTTGATTTAGAGAAAGGGGCAGGGGCAGGTGAATGCCTTGAGATAGAGTATCAAGTGATAGAGAAACCTACTAGCAGGAGGAGGGAGGTGCAAGGGAGTGCCTTGCCATCCTAGATTACAGAGCTCTGTTTTTACACTCACCGGACACATTATTAGATATAGCTGTTCAATTGCTTGGTCACACAGATTGCTAATCAATCACATAGCAGCAACTCAATGTATTTAGGCATCTAGAAGCTATCATGTCAATTTGGACCAAAATCTCTGACAGCCACCACCAGAGGCTGTCAGAATACAATACCCCAGCAGGAGGATTTGTCTATCTGCACGGTATAGTGTGGATGGAGGAATCCGTTCAATTATTTTTTTCATTCAGCCAGCAGGTTAAACAAAAAATATTTATCAGTGTATAGCCCACCTTTGGTACATAGTTTAACCACTTCAGCCCTGCAAGGATTTACCCCCTTCCTGACCAGAGCACTTTTTTAGATTCTGCACTGCGTTGCTTTAACTGACAATTGTGCGGTCGTGCAACGTTGTACCCAAACAAAATTGACGTCCTTTTTTCGCGCAGCAGTGCCAACCGGCTGGTCTGCAACTGGTTAATGACCAGAGCACTTTTTACAATTTGGCACTGCGCTGCTTTAACTGGTAATTACACGTTCATGCAATGCTGTACCCAAATAAAATGTGCATTCTTTTTTTCCCCACAAATAGAGCTTTATTTTGATGGTAATGGATCACCACTAGGATTTTTATTTTTTGTGATATAAATTATTCTGCTTATTGTTATAAAAAAATCCAATAAACTCAATTTTAGTCATACATTTAGGCCAAAATGCATTCAGCCACATGTCTTGGGTAAAAAACTGTCAATAAGCGTATATTTATTGGTTTGAGTCTACAAACTAGGGTACATTTTCTGGAATTTACGCAGCTTTTAGTTTATGACTGCCTATCTCATTTCTTGAGGTGCTATAATGGAAGGGCAGTACAAACCCCTCCAAATGGCCTCATTTGGGAAAGTAGATACCCCAAGGAATTAGCTGAGAGTCATGTGGAGCCCATGGAATATTTTTTTTTTGTCTCACGTGATTGAAAAATTAAAAAAAAAAAAAGTTTTACACAAAGCTGTCACTGAAATTATATATTGCTCACACATGCCATGGATATATGTTTAATTACACCCTAAAATAAATTCTGCTGCTTCTCCTGAGTACGGGGATACCACATGTGTGGCAGTCTAGCCGCATACAGGACCCCGAAAACCAAACACCGCCTTCAGGATTTCTAAGGGTATACATTTTTGCTTTCACTCCTCACTACCTATCACTGTTTTGGAGGCCATGAAATGCTGATATAGCACAATCCCCCCCCCCCCCTGACCCCATTTTGGAAAGTAGACACCCCGAGCTATTTGCTGAGAGGCATGTTGAGTATTTTGCTGATCTCACTTTTTGTCACAAAGTTTTGAAAATTCAGAAAAGAAAAAAAATACATTTTCCTTTTCTTTATTTATTTTCCAAAACAAATGAGAGCTGCAAAATACTTACCATGCCTCTTAGAAAATAGCTTGGGGTGTCTGCTTTCCAAAATGGGGGTCATGGGGGGGGGGGGTTGTGCTATCTTGACATTTCAGGGTCCTTCGAAACTGTGATAGGTAGTGAGGAATAAAAGCTAGGCACCCAAAAATGATCACACCTGTGGTATCCCCATACTCAGAAGATAGCTTGGGGTGTCCATTTTCCAAAATGGGGTAATTTAGGAGGGTTTGAACTGTCCTAGCATTTTATGCATCACCCACTCTTCTAACCACTTGAAACTCCAAGTCCTTTCTGATACTTTTTGTAAAAAAATTAATTTAAAACCCCCAAACATTATATGTTTTTTAAAGCAGAGGCCCTACAGATTAAAATGGTGGGTGGTGCATTTTTTTTCCACAAAGTATTTACAGCGATTTTTGGAACGCAACTTTTTGGGGAAACACTTTTTTGACTTTTAATGCACAAAGACACACTATATTGCTCAAATGTTTGGTGAAATATAAAAGATATATCTTATGCCATGTACATAGGTACCAAACACAACATGCTTTAAAATTACGCACACCCGTGCAGCGGTGACAAACTATGTACATTTTTAAAAGCCTTTACAGGTCACCACTTTAGATTTACAGAGGAGGTCTACTGCTAGAATTACTGCCCTTGATCTGACGTTTGCGGTGATACCTCACATGCATGGTGCAATTACTGCTTACATACGACACGAGACCGATGCTTGCGTTCACCTTTGCGCATGTGCACGGGGGGACAGGGGTGCTTTAATTAATTTTTTTAATTATTCATTTTGCTTTTTATTTTATTTTTACACTGTCACTTTCTTTTTTTTTAATAATTTTTATTGTATTTAAATATCCCTTATAACAGCAATATGTAGTGACAGGTACTCTTTTTGAAAAATTTAGGGTCTATTAGACTCTAGATCTTTCCTCAGCCCTTAAAGCATCTGACCACACCAAGATCGGTGTGATAAGATGCTTTCCAAATTTCCCAATGGCGCTGTTTATATCCGGCAAAACCGAAGTCATGAAATGCTCGTAGCTTCCGGTCTCTTAGGCCATAGAGATGATTGGAGCTGTTCTGGCCTCCGATCAGCTCTACGGTCAGCTAGCGGAGCCACCGGCTGCATTCTCGGGTTCCCCAGTGGATAGGAGAGCCCGAGAAAACCAAGAAAGGCGGCGGGGGCATTCCCTCCCACTGCTTGTAAGAGCGGTCTATTGGCTAATTAGACACTAGGATTGCTTTTACATGAAAGCCGACTGAAAAGAACAATACCAAGATGATACCTAAACCTGCAGGCATCATTCCGGTATAACCCCTCAAAGTCCAGCAACATACCAGTACGTGTCATAATCAGTGGTATGCCCACCATTAGAATACCGCTCTGCATCCACCCACTTCTAATGATGGGCATACATGCCCCATTCTAAAAATATATGCCGAAGCAATCCGGCCATAATGTCCACCTCTGCTTCGGCATATATGCTCTTTTTTTTAACTCTGGTGGTAAAATCACCTCCTACAGTGCTGGAGTCACTGATTTACGTATCGTGGGAGCAAACCCTGTTGCTGTCAAAATAAATAAATCAGTGCTGCAGCTGAATGGCGTACCTGCAAAGCAAACAATGGTAACAATAAATCAGTTAATGGAAGGTGAAGGACGCTTCTGGATCATCGCTGTGGCACAGAGAATTGTCCCAAAGGAAAAGGTGGGCTGATTCAAGGAGAGTTTAGGCACCAGGGCAGCACTCCCAACGAGCAGCAGCAGACTCTAGAGCAGTGGTTCTCAACTCCTGTCCCACTAACAGGCCAGGTTTGCAAGATAACTGAAATACATCACAGGTGATATCATTTGCTGCTCAGTGATTGCAGTGTTCTAGTCTGCATCTCCCCAAGGTAATACTTAAAATCTGGCCTGTTTGTGGGTCCCGAGGACAGGAGTTGAGAACCACTGCTCTAGAGAAACAGGGTAAACACAAAGAAGGCTCCTCTAAGTGCAGTATAAACAATTTTATTACAGCCAAAGGGTTAAAAACACTTACTAGAAAGTGGTAATAGACAGGCACATCAATAGCTCTTGTGAGAGATGCAGTCCAGTGCTGAACGGGATCCTGGGCATGAGTCCTATCTGCAGATGTGATTACAGCCCATCTGACCAGCTGTGTAGGCAGAGAGGATCCTCAGTTAGGATTTGAGCCAGGGGACACCCGGAAGCAGCTGTGCAGCAAGCACAGAGCACCAGACCGGCTAGTGATGACAAAGGAAGTGCTCCCGGGGCTGGTGTGGATTGCACGGAACCGGAAATGACGTCAGGGGGCGGGACGCGTTTCAGAGCAAATCAGTGGCTCCTTCCTCAGCCGATGGGCTGGATAGCTGGGATTACTTCCTTTTTATTTTAGCTGTGGGCGTGACCCTGGGCAGGACCAGCCTCAAAGTGTCAGCAGAGGACTTGTACAGGGGGATACATGACCAAAACATAGCAGAACATGGATAAGTGGGGGACAAAGAAACAAACAGAAAAACAACACAAGGGTACATTCATAAAATTGGTGGTGCATCGGATCTCTATTTGAATACTTCTGTGGGGATGCCACCACAAGCATGGGAGTGCTAGAAAGCCTGTGTGAGGCTATAGAACAGTGCACAAAGGAGCTGATATATTTGTAAGGCACTAAAAACACAACATTGCAAGGTTACAAAATGCCCAATTATGCATGTATTGGCATAGGGTGACGTGAAGGTAAACTCATAGGTAGTAGATATAGAAATCAAGGATTATAATAATGGTAATGATAAAATTAATAAAAATAATAACATTAAAATAAAACATACTAAAAATAAAAATAAAAATGAATATATTATAAAGTGAAGGGCAGCCAGCGCATAAGCAGACAACCAAGGGAAAGGCAAGCTGAGTAGTGGGAAGGCACCCATAGCCGGCAATGGTAGCCTACTGCACTTGGAGGGGAATGAAGAAGGCAACATGGCCTCAGCGATTCACACAGTGTCCCTAAACATTTCTTACAATGCCACAATAGGTCTACCATTGGGCTAAAGGTATGGGTCATTGAAGCTATGCCCTGGGATCTTCCCCTGGCAGAAAAATTCCAGAAATTGTGTCACAGGGAGACTTATTGGATTTATACACTGGATGTTTTGTCACCTGGGAGGATGAATGAAGCATTGGAGGTTCATACCCTCCTCTGAGGCCATGTTGTCTTCTTCATTCCCCTCCAAGTGCAGTAAGCTAGAAAAGACGCCAGCACCCCTTGGTCCCTAGTCAACCTGAGCTCCCCTCTCTGTGATCCATGGAGCATCCCCTGCCAGCTGAAGAACCCATGCAGCTGGGCCAGTCCAGGCTATCCCCCAAGGAGCGTGCTAGGCGCAGAGCATTGGGGCTGTGTCTCTACTGTGGGGACAAAGGTAATTTTCCCCCAGTCGTCTTCCGAGATGAGTTCCTCCTCCCAGAAACAGGAAACACATTGCCAAATTGTCTTAAAAGGCGATCCCTTAGGTCCCTGGTCAGTTTTAGTGTTTCCTCCGGCCAGAGGAGACATGTTGCCAGAAAGGACCTGAGGGCTCCATCTCCCAAGGGCTGATAACTGGGCAGGCGTCCAGGAGAGCAGCATGGGGAGAAAGGTGAGCCGGTGGACGGGGGGCAGGTGCCTTACCTGTGCCCAGGCATGGAGATAGGCGTCAATACACCATCCCCTTGGCTATTTCTGGCGCGGGGGCGTGTACCTGCGCCGGAAGCTTGCTTGACCCGGAAGACGCGTCATTTACGGGGAGGGATGACGTCATTGGCGTATGCTTGGGACCTGGTCCAATCCCTTCAAAGTCGAGGGAGGCGGGAATGGCCAGCTGGTGCCGTGTATGTGGACGAGACTGCAGGTGCAGTGCGGGCGCCACAGGACATACAGGGATGCAGGAAGAGGATAATATTCCTTCTGCCCAAGAGCCCAGGAATGGAGGCACCAGCGGGACACAGGTAGACACCAAGGGGTGGCCGGTTATGTGTCTTAGGGGACAGTCTGTTAGAAGTGTGGTGGTCTAGTATACTGGGGCACACCAAGGGAAAGGTAGCATTAGGTGTTTATTGCTGTTGTGGTGGAGTGTTAGCGCTGCACACTGCCATAATCCCATGTGGCCTTTTTTCTTTTCTGTTTCTTTTACAGGCTAAGCCGATTAAAGACATCAAGCCCTCCCCCAAAAAGCAGTGTGCAAAGTGCAATTCTAAAATGCCTTTGGAACATGGGGAACCGCTTTGCCAATTATGTATCGATAAACTGATTAAAAAAAAGTCAGACTCGGTGTATGCCAGAGTGTTTGGATCCATGAAGGAAGAAATTACTTCAACATTCAAGGATTTGAAACAATTTATTTCAGAGGCTAGGCCTCAATCAAATCCTTTAAGGGATCCCTCACCTCCTGCCTCATACAGATCTGGTGCTTAGTGTTCACAGGAAAGGCATAAAGAAGGAGCGGGTAGCACGGTACCTAGTGAACCAGCTACTGACAGCTCAGAATCAGAGCTTGAGGAGGAGGAAGGGGCTAAGGCTGGCCCCAGATACAAATTGTCCCTGGAGGACGTAGATGAATTGCTTGGTGCAATATATGAGACTCTTGAAATAGAGGAAGAGGAAGAACTGGCTTCAAAATATGACCAAATGTATCAGGGTCTTAAAAAGAAGAAGTCTAAAGTTTTTCCCATGCATCAGGTGATGTCAGATGTGGTAAAGAGCGAATGGGCAGAACCTGAGAAGAAACTGTTTTTTGCCTCACAAAAAGTCACAAAAAACGCTTTCCTTTTGAAGAAGATCCTCAAGCTG
>BLSH010188146.1:3261-14433 GCA_018402905.1 Glandirana rugosa | reverse complement strand
GTATTTGATGGGCACAGGTGAAGCTGTATTTGATGGGCACAGGTGAAGCTGTATTTGATGGGCACAGGTGAAGCTGTATTTGATGGGCACAGGTGAGGCTGTATTGACTGGCGCTGGTGAAGCTGTATTTGATGGGCGCTGGTGAGGCTGCATTTGTTTGGCGCTGATCAGGCTGTAATTCATTGGCACTGATCAGGCTGGGCAGGGAAAAGGGAGTGGAGCCAAGGGGGCGGCAAAATGAGGTTTCGCCTAGGGTGTCAAAAATCCTTGCACCAGCCCTGACTGGAGTGACGGTGAGTGCACATCCTTGAGGGGCACAATCAGCACAGAGTGAAACTCCTTCATCCACCTGAGCACGAGCACTTTATATGGGAATATTGGTCCTGTCTTTACATCTATACTTCTTTGCTGCCTTTTTCCCCGATTTTGCAAGTGAATCATGGACTAGTGTCTTATAAGAAGGCTGAGCCAGCGCGGAAGCTCTTGCTTATTTTGTTGCATTGTGGTTATTAACCATTGTACTACCGCAGCGGGCCATATAGTTCAGTTTAATATTGATAATCCTAGGCGCTGGAGCATAGTAATTTGTCATTTTTTTCTCTTAGTGGTTGGGTATAACTTTGCTTTTAGACACTTTTTTTTCACAAAAACTTTTATTATATTACAAAGGAGACAAAAAGTCCGCTGTGTGCTTTGAACTCCTTGTGACCGGTTCTCTGTAATGAGACAAGTCTTACCTGCCCTCCGCTGATGTTCAGTGGTCTCCCACCCCTCCACTTGGCGACACCCACCATGCAGGTCCCAGGCCCGTAAATGGGACAGCAGAGCCCAGGAAGCATGGCGGGGTTGTGAATGGGGAGCCACGATTCCGAAGGGCATAGAAACAGTTCAGCCAACTGAACGCTTTCATCAGAATGCCAACAGTCTTGTGAAATGTACCCACACTCCCCTACTACCAACTCCATATAACATATGGCAGGGACATAGCCATACACTATACAATTCTCTTGTACAATTTTCCTTTATATTTACCAAAACCATATAATATGAGGTCAAACCTAAACCCTTTTTAATTTGTGTGCAATCAGCCAGGTCCTTGCACTACATAGTTGAAGGTAAATCTAAAGGAAATTGAAGAAGAAAATTGTATAACGTATGGCCAGCCTATAAGAGTAAAAATTGTGTCCTCTCCCAAAGCATCGGTGCCAGGGGGTGCTTATGGTGGTCTCCTACTCCTTGGTGAAGTGGTTCACTGGTGTGTGCGGGTATGAAAAGAAGAACAAAATGCATACACAACACCTACTAAAATAAGTTTATTTCATCTATTTTTCTAAGACATTTATTTTCTAGGTTCCAGCGGTGTCTGAAGGGATCTCGTGATGGGTTTCACCCTGCAGCCGGATCTCAGAAGTAAGAGCATGGGTCTCTTTCAACTGCCCCAGTCTGAATATTAAGGAAGTTCCCACCTTCCTTGAATGGTTTTAAATGCCCAGGGAACTCTGGGGAAGGAGTTCCCTATGAGATCACTGCTTATGTTTGGTCTAATACGCTGTTGCTAAGGAGAAATTGTTTAAAGGCTAACTCCACTTTCATGGAAAAAACGGCAAATAAAAAAATAATATAGTGTATAAAATTGCTACACAAGCCATGTTGCAATTAAAGTTATTGAAATTTACATTTTCTTTTCAATCTGCAGCTCCCCTTCTTTAACCACTTCCTTACTGGGCACTTAAACCCCCCTCCTGCCCGGACCAATTTTCAGTTTTCAGCGATGTCGCTCTTTGAATGACAATTGCGCGGTCGGGTGACGTTGTACCCAAACAAAATTTGCGTCCTTTTTTTCCCACAAATAGAGCTTTCTTTTGGTGGTATTTGATCCCCACTGCGTCATTTCTGATCGCCGCTATAAACAAAAAAAGACCAACAATTTTGAAAAAAAAACAATATTTTTTACTTTTTGCTATAATAAATATCCAAAAATAAAAAATAAAAAACAAATGTATTCATCAGTTTTGTCTGATTTATATTCTTCTACATATTTTTGGTTAAAAAAAACGCAATCGGCGTTTATTGATTGGGTTGCGCAAAAGTTATAGCGCCTACAAACTATGGACATTGATTTATGGCGTTTTTAATTTTTTTTTTTTTTTTTTACTGGTAATGGCGGCGATCTGCGATTTTTATCAGTACTGCGATATCGGGGCGGACATGTCGGACGTTTTTGACACTTTATTGGGACCAATGACATTTATACAGAGATCAGAAATTTAAATGTCCACTGATTACTGTATAAATGTCATTGGCAGTGAAGGGGTTAACCTGCAGGGGGCAGTGAAGGGGTTAAATATGTTCCCTGGGTGTGTTCTAACTGTGGGGGGGCGGGGTTGACAGGGGCATGACAGATCTAACTGATCCCAGTGACAGGGATCAATAGATCTGGCATGTCCCATTCACAGAACGGGGAACCGCCGTGTTTACTTCGGCGGTTTCCCGTTCCTCCTCTCTGTAAGGAGATCGCGGGTCTCCGGCGGACATCGGGTCCTCCCGACCTGCGGGCACGCTCCCGCAGTGTGCGGCGGCAAATGCTCGCGCCCGCGGGAGCTCGCCCAGCACGAGCCGAATGGGAGGACGTCAATAGACATCCTCCCGGCATTTTAGAGCCTTGCTGTAGCCGTCATTCTGCTATAGCGCTGATAGGAGGTGGTTAACCGGTTCCCGACCGGCCCACGTACATTTACTGCTGCTAGTTGGCAGCATAGCGCCTGATCGCCGTCTATAAACGGCCATTCACGCAGGTAGGGGGCAAGCGGGCATCGCCCGGCACATGCTCCCTGAGCGGGGCCGTGGGTTGGGCGGACTTGTTGTCCGCCAGCGACACACGATTTCCTGGTACAGCAGAAAAGTGGGAAACTGCCGATGTAAACACGGCGGTTCCCCGCTATGTCAGGCGGGGTGACAGTGATCTACTGATCCCTGTCCTGGGGATCAGTTAGATCTGTTATGCCCCTGCCAGCCCAGCCCCCCCCCCCCCGCACACAGTTAGAACACAATGAGGGAACACAGTTAACCCCTTGATGCCCCCTGCAGCTTAACCCCTTCCCTGCCACTGACGGTTATACAGTAATCAATGTTTTTTTTTTTAAAACGGATCGCTGTATAAATGTCAGTGGTCCCAAAAAAGTGTCATAAATGTCTGATCAGTTCGCAGCAATATCACAGTCCCGATAAAAATCGCAGATCGCCGCAATTACCAGTAAAAAAAAAATAGTAAAAACGCCATAAATTAATTCTCATTGTTTGTAAACGCGACAAGTTTTGCGCAAACCAGTCAATAAACGCTGATTGCGATTTTTTTTTACCACAAATATGTAGAAGAATATATATTGGCCAAAACTGATGAATACATTTGTTTCTATATATTTTTTTTGGAAATTTATTATAGCAAAAAGTAAAAAAAATTTTTTTTTTTTTTTTTAAATTGTAGCTCTTATTTTGTTTATAGCGGTGATCAGAAATGGCGCAGAGGTGATCAAATACCACCAATAGAAAGCTCTATTTGTGGAAAAAAAAGCACATCAATTTTGTTTGGGTACAACGTTACACGGCCGTGTCAGTTAAAGCAACGCAGTTACAAATCATAAAAAGTGCTCTGGTCATTAAGGGGGTAAATCCTTCTGGGGCTGAATTGGTTAAATGCAATGCACTATGGTAACCTTGATGCGTTCTGTACACCGTTGGTCTACATGGAGCCCCCAGAAATGGCATTGTGTTTGCTTGTGTGATTGGCCCACTGACTTTCCCAGTACTAAGATACAAGAAAATTTTAGGCATCCTATTCAATAGGAATTTCATTTTTCGTGAGATGCACTCAAAGGGTTAAATGCTTCCAAAGGGATGCCACTTTTCTCATTCGTACATTGAGAGTGCACCAGGTGATTATAATGAACCAGACTCTGCCATTCAGAATTAATATGCAAAGGACATGTTGAAATGAACAGCTATTTCTTTAGCAGGAATCTGTTAAAGATGAGTAAAATCCCTGCAATGTATATTAATCACCCAGAGGGAATTAATTTGCGCCACAAAAGTAAATTACTTTTTATTTCCTAGAAAACCACAAAACACCCCCAGGTCAGTCATAATATTGGGGGATTCATGTAACATTTTTTACAAATAAAATTGTATTTTTAAATTAGATAAAAGTTATCTAATCTTACTTATTTATCTACCTCATTTGTGTAGCACTGATACTTTTTCCATAGCACTAACAATCTAATGTATCTGACACAGTTCCAAAAAAACTCTCTCACTAATATTGACACATCAATAAAAATCAGCCAATATAAACACCTACAACGTGTAGTGCTGTCACCTGGTACATAAACATATAGGTTGTAAAAAAATAAATATCAATCAAAATGTGAATAAATACATAGTAAAAAATCTGTGTGGATAAATGAATAAATAATAATAATAAAAAACAATAAATGAAAGTGCATAAATATACATAAAAATATGTGCAAAAATGAATTAAATTTATTTTTCAAAAAAAATCCATCACACATTTAAAAGTGTCTTGATAATCTGAAGAAAGTCCAATATCCAATAACGTAAAACGTTCCACCTATGAAGGAAATAAAAGTTGACAATAGTGCAGCAACACCTGCAGAAGTAAAGCCTCGTTACACACAATGCGATTATCGTTCGACCGCACGTACAACTTTTCCCAAAATAGGCTGTCTGTGATTTTGTCTAGCATACTGACAATAGTCTAATTATCGTTCGACAAAGCCGAATGTAGTGACGTGTTACTAGCGTATAAAGAGGAAGTTGCGGTGAATATGATTTGTGAATTAGATACGCAGGTTTACATGATCGAACACTTCCTGGATTCCGAACATTCGTGTTTGTACTTACAACTTTTGTTTGTCCAACTTCTGTACACAAGAGCTGAAAATCGGACGACACCTTGTGGCAGACAAAAGTTTTCTGGTCTGCTCATACTTCTGTTGGACGATAATTGAAAATCGGCTGTCGAATGGAGAGTACTAACGGTCGGATTATCGTACGACAGGCTGTTGTACGACAATTTTCAACCAATAATTGTACCGTGTGTGCGAGCCTTTAGCAGCCAGTGCTGGGTTTGCTCTTTAGAAAGCCCAGCATGCTATAGGTGGTACATTATATTATAATGGCTATACTTATACCAAACTTAAAGCAGTTATAAGCCCTGCTTGAAAAAAAAAATAAAAGTCATTAGCAACAAATACTGTATTTGCTGACTTTTAATAAAAGAACACTTACCTGTTCAGGGATCCAACCTTGTCCTCTCCCGAGCCAGTTCGTCCCTGGTTTTCCAGTCCTGCATGTTAACTGTGGGTAGCCAGCTTCACTGCCAGCTGCCCACTGCCCTACTGCCCTTTGTGAATGGTCCCTGTCAGGGCTGGGCTCTTAGCAGCTTCCTTCTCTGTGCTCAGGCTGCTCAGCTGCCGTATAATTGTCCACAATCATTGATCCCTTAGTGACTCACCTGGGTATCATCATCTGCTCGTCAGTCCCGCCTACAGCCAACCCCTTCTGGCTATTTAAACTGCCTTGCTCATTCCATTCCTGCCTTCGCCTTGGTCAACATATCTGGAGAATCTCTGCTGTGTTCCGGTGAAAGACTTTGCCGGCTGATGTCCCTTTTGGTTCCTGATCCTGTTCTTCTGCCTCCGACTATGATGATCTCTGATTTCCTGATTACTGGCCTGTCTGCCTACCTGCTTTGGTTACTGATCCCTGTCTTATATTTTGACCAGTTTTACTGATCTGTACCATTTTTACAATAATAGTAAAAGGTGCGATTTTTACTGCATTTCTGTCTCAGTCTGATTCATGGTTCCTGACAGTCCCCCAGCCTTCTGGGACCTGTGGCATGTCCCAGAAAGTTGGGGCAGAGAGGAAGGAGAGGAGAATGTCTACTGCATCGCCATGGCGATAAGACAGGAAGTAGGAGTGGGTATCTGTATAAACCACCTCCACCTTGGCACCTCCTTCCCAAAAAAGTGCCAAAAATACAAGAGCAGGGGGGAGGAGGGCACCCTTCAGGGGGAAGTTCCGTTTTGAGCCTTGCAGCTGCCCCCTACCCCATGCTGCCCATACCTCCTTTTATTATCTTAGAACAGTGGGTGATCTTTTAATGTGGCACACTTATTTAAGGGAAAATTATATTTCAATTATACTCTCTTTATATTTTTATTGTACATACAGCACTCAGCAGGGACTGGCAGTGGCCACCCATGCAATTCTCAGCTCCCCTGCCTTTAATTACCTCCGTAGTTACTAATAAGATGACAGCTCAGAGCACTCAATGGAAATAACCAACCCCAGTTCTTATTAACATACAATTGGCTCAGTTTGGCAAGCTTCCCTTACAGAAGGCATTCACAGCCAACATGAAAGATGATTAAATAGCAGCAATGACTGAACACGAGGCATGACTAATGAAGGAGATGAATATTTTATCTTTGACTGGTTAGAAGAACTAACACACCAGGCTGTCAATATATGTACTGTGTGTTTTATCATCCTTTAATTTTACTTATTTATTTTTTTGCTCAAGATATTCACGTCTTGATTGAAATGTTTAAAAGGTCAGTCCACCCAAAAGGATGAGGTATAGTGGACTTGGTCAACCCCTGGCATATTTTATGTTTTGGATATTCCAACAGTGAGATACCCCTGGTATTATTTACATCTCTGTTCCTGCCCACCTAGGAGTTTTGGGGGTTCCTACCCATGTTTGTGTGTCCTTCCTCCTCCTGTTGCTTTTCACATAATATAAAATGAATAAAATAGATCCCCCCAGAGCAAGGACATAATTATTGTCATAGCAGAAGATGTGATTTCTTCTATGGGGCCCACTAGATGGCAAATTATTCAGGTAGCAACAGCACAAGGCAAATACAATTGGATGAAATACATGTAAGCGACATTTGAGAGCCTGTATGCAAAATTACTATGGAAGCAATTCATAATCTACTGTATATCAATAGAACAATTGCATTGAAGATGGAAATTCGAGAGTCAGGAGACTCCTCAAAGAAGAATTCCAGGTATGGATATTTTTACAAAATTACATTGGTGCAGCTTGGGAAATACACACACATGGGCGTCCGCAGAACCTTTTTCAGGGGAGGGCATAATTTTAAGGTCATCCAAGCTCTGCCCCTTTTTGACAATGTCATTATTACATTATCACGGTCAGAGACTGCAGACATAGTATAGGAGATGGTCAGAGACTGCAAACATGATACAGGAGATGGTCAGAGGCTATGGACATAGTACAGGATACGGTCAGAGACTGCGGACATAGTACAGGAAACAGTCAGAGACTGTGGACATGGTACAGGAGATGGTCAGAGACTGTGGACATGGTACAGGAGATGGTCAGAGACTGTGGACATGGCCCAAGAGACTGTCAGAAACTGCATACATGGCTCAAGAGGATAAGGACCTACTGGGGAACCCCCAATCCGATCCCTGATGCCAGGGGGGGCAATTGCCCCCCCTTGCCCCTACCTGCGGACGCCCATGTACACACATGCTTACCATGACCACTCACATATAGAGGGTCATGGAGCTCTGGTAAGTTTTTAAGGAGCCTTTTTTTCACACAAGGTAGATTGGTGGAAGTGGTTCTTTCTTCTGTGAAGCACTATTTCCAAAAGTGGATGCGCCATATTCTTGAACTGTATTATTTCACAATCTTTAAGCTGTGAAAAGTGTCTGTACACATCATTGTGCGATACACAATTAGTGGTAGCAGCAACTGGATGTCTCCTTCTGTTTTAATGATCCTAATCTATCAGGAGTGACCCCCTCTACTATTATTATTATAAGCAGCGCATAGTCACTCCCCTATACTTATTTCTTTTAAGCTGCACTGTACTATATTATTATTATTATACATTATTTCGCTTGAAGGTAGATAGATTTGGGGCCAGTCTGACCGATTGGGGTAGGGAGTTCCAGAGGATGGGAGAGGCTTGTGAGAAGTCTTGGAGGCGAGTATGAGAGGAGGTGATGAGGGAGCTGGAGAGCAGGAGGTCTTGGGAGGAGCGAAGAGGACGGTTAGGTTGGTATTTTGAGACTAGGCTGGTGATGTAGCTGGGAGCAGAGTTGTGGACGGCTTTGTAGCTGATTGTTAGTATTTTAAATTTAATTAGTTGGGCGAGTGGCAGCCAATGGAGGGATTGGCAGAGGGGGGTGGCAGACGTTGAGCGGTTTGTAAGGTGGATGAGTCTGGCAGCGGCATTCATGATGGACTGGAGAGGGGCTAGTCTATTTAAAGGTAGACCAGTGAGGAGGGAGTTGCAGTAGTCGAGACGAGAGATGACCAGGGAGTGAATCAGGAGCTTTGTGGTTTCATTGGTTAGGAAGGGACGTATTTTAGAGATGTTGCGGAGATTGAGACGGCAAGCCTTAGAAAGTGATTGTATGTGGGGCCAAAAGGAGAGTTCAGAGTCCAGGATAACACCAAGCACCCTGACATGTGGGGATGGGTGGATGGTTGTGCCATTGCTCTTGACAGAGAAGTTGGGTGAACTGGAACGTGGGGGAGGAAATATTATGAGTTCAGTTTTGGACAAGTTGAGTTTAAGAAAGTGGTGGGACATCCAGGCAGATATGTCTGTTAATAAGCTAGTGATACGTGAGGAGACTGATGGGGTGAGTTGGGGGGTGGAGAGGTAGATTTGAGTATCGTCAGCGTAGAAATGATATTGAAAGCCGTTGGAGGCTATCAGCCGACCCAGGGAAGAGGTGTATATTGAAAATAAGAGGGGTCCAAGAACGGAACCTTGGGGGACCCCAACAGAGAAGGGAAGAGGAGAGGAGGTGGTAGAATTGTAGGTTATGCTGAAAGTGCCATGAGATAGGTAGGACGAGAGCCACTGAAGAGCACAGTCACGAAGACCGAGGGAGTAAAGTTTTTTGAGGAGGAGGGGGTGGTCGACAGTATCAAAGGCAGCCGAAAGATCCAGGAGTAGGAGTATAGAGAAGTGTCCATTGGTTTTTGCAGTTAGTAGGTCATTTGTGAGTTTAAGTAGGGCAGTTTCTGTGGAATGTTGAGGGCGAAATCCAGATTGAAGGGTGTCCAGTAGGTTATTCTTAACAAGGTGGTCACTCAGTTGGTTGTAGACGAGGCGTTCTAGGAGTTTGGAAGAAAAGGGAAGCAAGGAGATAGGGCGCAGATTGTTTAGATCAGTAGGGTCCAGGGATGGCTTTTTGAGTATGGGGGTGACCAATGCATGTTTTAGAGCCTTGGGGAAGATGCCAGAAGAGAGTGAGAGATTGAAAATGTGAGTTAGAGAGTGCAGGATAGAGTCAGAGGGTGAGCGTAGTATTTGAGAGGGAATAGGGTCCAGTGGACAGGTGGTTAGGTGGGCATTAGAAAGGAGTTTAGCAACCTCGTTTATAGTAGCCGGTTTGAATAAGGATAGTGTAGATTGTGCTTGTTGACATGGGGTGTCAACTGGGGAGGATGCCTGTAGAGTGGAGATTTCGTCACGAATTGTGTCAATCTTGCTTTTGAAGTGGTTAGCAACCTCCTGGGCAGTGAGCGTGTTAGTGGTGGAAGCGGTGGAGGACGAAGTAGGGAGTTAAAGGTAGAGAAGAGTTGACGGGGACTGGATGAGAAGGTGTTAATAAGAGTGGTAAAATAGGCCTGCTTGTCAGTATGGAGGCGAGAATTGTATTTATGGAGGGCAGTTTTGTATTGGTTGAAGTCTTTGAGGGACTTAGTCTTGTGCCACAGACGCTCAAGGGCGCCACTACGCTTTTTGAGGTTCCTGGTGTTGTTTGTTAGCCAGGGTTGCAGGGGTCGAGGCCTGATTTTGTGTGTGGTGAGGGGAGCAAGCTTGTCCAGGGTGGAGGACAAGGATTTATTGTAGATGGCAGTGGCTTGGTTGGGGCAGGACAGGGGTGAGATTTTTTCATAGAGGTGGTCAGTAGCAGAATAGAGGAGAGAAGTGTTGAGTTTGCAAAGGTTTCTACGGGTAACGGTTAGGTGATTGGAGGGGAAGGTGGTGCAAGAAAGGGAGAGAGAGAGAGAGGTGGTGGTCAGAGAGGGGAAAAGGATAGTAGGAGAAGTTGCATGGAGTGCATAGATAGGAGAGGACAAGGTCGAGGGTGTTCCCATCAGTGTGAGTAGGAGCCTGTACCCATTGCTTCAGGTCAAATGAGGAAGTTAGACTAAGAAATTTAGAAGTAGCAGTAGTGTTCATGTTAAGTGGGATGTTGAAGTCCCCAAGAAGGATTGTGGGAATTTCAGAAGAGAGGAAGAAGGGTAGCCAGGCAGAAAATTCATCAAGGAAAGTTGACAGAGGTCCAGGAGGCCGGTAGATCACAGCAATTCTCAAGGAGGTTGGAGAGAATAGACATATACAGTGGGCTTCAAATGATGAGAGTGACAGAGAGGGAGGAGAGTGAAGAACCTGAAAGGACTCCACCTCCCTTGCGTCCATTAGGCCTAGGGGAGTGAGTCCAGAGAAGGCCACCATGGGAGAGGGAAGCATGAGAAGGAGAATCGCATTCGTGGAGCCAGGTTTCGGTGATAGCAAGTAGATGAAAGGAATTAGTGAGAAATAGGTCGTGAACGGCGGTGAGCTTGTTGCAGACAGGGCGGGCGTTCCAGAGGGCACAGCGTAAGGGTAGGGTGGTTTTGGGAAGAAGGGGGATGGAGATTAAATTGTGTAGATTGCGACTACTGCCAGAGGGTGTGGGGTGGTGGTGATGGGCATGTTGGGTGTTGAATGAGAGAGGCCCAGGGTTTGGGGAAATATCTCCAGAGGCTAGGAGAAGCAGAAGAGAAAGGGAAGTAATATGGGAATATGATTTATATGAGGGGACATGCTTGAGCATCCTGGTTTTGTTATCATGTGGGCATAGAGTTAGAAAGAGGTGGTGAGTGCAGTAATAGGGAGAGGGGAGAAGTGAGGATGATATGTACAGATTGTGGGGTGGGGAGGACGGGTGAAGAAAAGATAGTTTGAGGAGAGAGGCTGCTATTGTGAATAAGAGAGGAAAGGTCTGCATGTTCTGGAGAGGAAAGTGTTTTGGAAATGAGGTTACCTGTAGTCTGGTGATAAAGTAGTTTCTTGTTAGTATGCGCTTTGTGCAAATCGCTGA
>BLSH010188145.1:0-11028 GCA_018402905.1 Glandirana rugosa | reverse complement strand
ATAAATTGATCGATGTGCAAAACAATGAAAAGGTAAGTAGAAAAAAAGAGTCACTGCATATATGATAAGTTCATCTGAATAGGTAATCTACCAGAGAATGGACAAAAGTATGAAGAGAAACGGATGACACCATGCTCCACAGGCAATATACAGTCCAACTTGAAGTTTTTTCACTAATATCAAGAGGGATTCAGGAAGAAAGTGCTCTTGTGCTCCAAATATAAGTGCAATAGGCAAGCCATCACCAGACATGCTCAATTCAAATACTGGACCCCCAGGGGTCACACCAGCATAAGGACTGGTAGTTGGTCATCTTTTTCTTTTTTTTTTTTTTTTTAGTCATGGACGGGAGACAACCCCGTTTTCTTGCTGCCTCCAGAACCTTTAGCAGTGGCGGCAGGGCAATATCCCCATATTGCTTATAAATCTCCGTCGGGAGACCATCATCACCAGGTGCCTTAAAGTTAGGGAAGGAACCTACTGCCACCTCCAGCTCTTTTAGGGTAATAGAGGAGTCCAACATCTGCCTTTGTCTCTCCGAAAGACTCGGTAACTCCACCCCCCCAAGTATTGCTGTATTTCCTCCTCAGAGCAGTCCTGTCCCGATCTATATAAAGCAGAGTAAAAGTCAACTAGTTTGTTTAGTATGTCCTCCGGGTCATTAGTTACCCTACCTGCATCGCCACGCAGTGCACCTATTGATTGAGCCATCCGTTGAGACTGCACTATTTTTGCAAGAAGGCGGCCAGTTTGCTCGCCCTCCTCAAAGAAGGCCGCTCTTGTAAAAAATCTTTTCTTATCGTGTATGCGATTCAACGCTTCCTGGGCAGCTACCCAGGACTCCCTATGCTGAACCGTGGGATCATCTATATAAGTGGCCTCCAAACGATCTACCAATCGTTCCATTTGTACCCTCTGGGAATGTGTGCGGTTTTTAATCTGGGTAATCTCAGCTATCATCACCCCCCTTAAAAAGGCCTTAAATGAGTCCCAAGTTACAAGCAGGTCAGGGGCCCTGTCGTGAAAACACCAAAAGTCAGCAATTCTAGCCGAGACTTTTTTGTGAGTAGGAAATAAGTGCAGCCAAAAAGCGTTCAGCTTCCAGGGTGCCCTTGGCAGAGTACTACTCTGTCTGGCACGCAGAAGGACCAGCAGGGGCGAGTGATCAGAGACACTTCTCACCAAATGCCAAACCTCCCCCACCAGACCAATCGCAGAGGGCTGACACAGGCAAACATCTATCCGGGATAGGGACATGTGTGTTTTGGAAAAGCAGGTAAATTGCCTTTGTTGGGGATTCCTATGTCTCCATGGGTCAACCCATCCAACCTCCTCCACAAACTTCCTCAGAGCCTTTTTCCGGACTCCACCCGTCAGTGGAGGTGGAGGATGCCTATCAAGCATCGGGTCCAGGTAACAGTTCAGGTCCCCCATTATAAAAAAGGGCAGATCCGAGTGCGCCAGCTGATATGCCAACAACTCTCTTAAAATAGCAGAATTAAATGGAGGGGAACATAAATAAATGCAAGAGTACATTTCAGACAGTATATTTGGCATGACAATATCACATATCTACCTTCACTGTCAATTAACTTATCTAGCTCCTGAAAGTCTATCGAGCCATGGACCAACACACTCACCCCCCTCGAGTAGGAGGTATGTGTGGAGTGGTAGGACCACGTTGCCCATGTATATTTTAAACAGGATACAGTCTCAGGCGTTAGATGGGTCTCCTGCAGGGCAAGTATCGCAGGAAAATGTCTGCGCAGTACTGTAAGCACCATGGTATGCTTAAGGGGGTTCTGGAGGCCCCTGACATTCCAGGTGACTATAGGGATCATAGCCATGTTACTGGCAGACAATGAGTACATATCTTGCCGGGATCAGGGCAGTGGGGACAGCACTTACCAATGGCCCCAGATCCATTAGCTCCTGTAGTCAATCGGCTTCCAGTTATTGTGTGTGGGTATAATGCTTCTTGTAACACAGAATAGGAATTGTCAATAGTTAAAGAAAAGCTGAGTATAACGTAGAAAACACACCACTCCCAACCCAGCCGGGTGGGGCGGTGTAGGTGGAGCTGCTGGAACTTCTCCACGGAAAACCGGGCACTCATAAACATAACACAGCCGGCTGAACTTGGAGAACAACAATCACTCAGCAGCAGGTCATGCATCCTCAGAGCAAGAACTCCAGTTTGTTTCATCCTCCGCTGCTGCTGAATGAGGATAACCAAAAAAGT
The DNA here is from genome assembly GCA_018402905.1 of Glandirana rugosa. Taxonomy (NCBI): domain Eukaryota; kingdom Metazoa; phylum Chordata; class Amphibia; order Anura; family Ranidae; genus Glandirana; species Glandirana rugosa. Next base: position 8,786 of record BLSH010188145.1, on the reverse strand, counting down.
CAAAAAACGAGTAATTAGCAAATACGTACAGATCTATGAAAGCTCCGTTGTCGTTCGCCAACTGCAAGGTAGTTATATGCTCCCAGACGAGCCCCGGGCCAAGCCTCGGGGTTAAGGTTGTGAAAAGGAAGCGTATGAGCTGCCGGCTAACTGTATTCAGTCATATAGGGAAAGCAATCAGTCCTCCTCCAGGGGCGGTCTCCTGGCTTGTCTCAGAATACCCTCATTGTCATCCAGCCAGGCGGATGCCGCAGCAGCTGTCTCAAAAAAGTGCACTTGTCCTCTGGACACTATTCTGAGTTTGGCTGGATAGAGCATGGCATAAGTAGCTTGGACCTTCTGAAGCCTCTTCTTCACTTCCGAGAACTTAGCTCTGCTGCACTGTACTTCTGCGGAGTAATCCGGGTAGAAGGAGATGCGGGCTCCATTATATTGCACATTTCTTCGTTCTATCGCCAAGCGAAGGACAATTTCTCTGTCTTTGTAGTTAAGAAGCCTGGCTAACAGGGTACGTGGGGGGTGTCCCGGTGGGAGGGGCCTGGAGGGGACCCGATGTGCGCACTCCACAGAATACAGTGGGGTAAAGACGTTATTCCCAAACACCTCCAGGAGCCACCGTTTGGTAAATTCGGTGGGGTCCCTTTCCTCTGTCTTTTCCGGGAGGCCCACTATGCGGATGTTATTCTGTCTAAGACGTCCTTCAGACCCCCTAAGTGTTCTTTCAAAGTGTCTACAGAAGCTGTGCATTTTTTTCACCGCTTTCAGTATTTCTGCAAGGGTAGGCTGTATTGCATCCCCCTCCTCCTCCGAGTCAGTAAGAGCAGAGTCTGTCATGTCTGGATGGGACTGCGTGTTATCATCCTGGGTCCCATGAAATATAGCTGGAGTACCATCCAAAGTCCCCTGTAAAGGCTGTGCAGCAGCACCAGTCAGTTTCTGTGTGTAATACAACATATCTTTAGGGGGATCTTTCGTGGCTGCCTTAGGGGTTTTAGGCTGCTTACTTGTCTCTTTGGGCTTGTCTTTGTCCTGCCGCTGGCGCTGTGGCAAGGCCGCGCCTGCCACGGCGCCATGTTGGGTGTCGGCCGGGCCTCCGTCTTTCTCCTGTTTACGGGTCATCATCATGCCGGGAGGATCTGCCAATGCTGCATGGGTGTGAGACATCCACCATAGAGAAGGAGGCAGCTAAAACAGAGGGTCAGATCGCCTGGGAGAAGGATTATCGCAGGATCAAGTGCAGGAGCTCTGTGAGAGACGTCTACTCACATGCCGCTCCTGGCCACGCCCCCCCCATCTTTTTCTTTTACAGCAGTCTCCTTAGCAGTGATTCCTCCATGTATCCACATGTAACGAGAGGGGTGAAGGAGGAGGAAGGGGGGAAGAAATATAGTGTAGTACTTCTAGTAGTACTTCTAGTTATGCAACAAATCCACCTCACACTCCCAAATGAACACTCGGGAGGAGAGAACAGGAGGACAAGTGAGAAAAACCGTGACTGTTTTTATACATAAATGCTTTTCATGAAAAGAAATGTGAGTGTCCATTTGGGAGTGTGAGGTGGGTTTGTTGCATAACTCATTTCTTGAGGCCGTAAAATGCTAGGGCAGTACAAATACCCCCAAATTACTCCTTTTTGGAAAGTAGACAGTCCAAGGTATGAAGTAAGAGGCATAGTGGGTTTTTAAAGTTGTAATTTTTTTGTCTTTTTTTTTGGAAAATTAAGAAATAATAATGAAAAAATGATCGTGAGCGTGTGCGCGCTGCCGGAGGTGTGCTTGGGTGCTCACTGTGTTCCGGGGGAGCCAGGGAGTGGGTAGGGTGGACTCGATGTCTGCCGGCTACCAGTGATTGCAAAGTGCACAGTCTATTTGGCTTTAGTAAAAACAAGTCAATATAATAAAGAAAAAGTATTGCGCTAAAGTGTCAGGTGCAGCAGCAACAAACCGTGTGATATGCACGGGACAAAAATATAATATACGAATGTTGCGCTATATATAGCTGATAAACAAACTAATATCACATACAATGCAAAATCATCACAGTCAAGTGAAAAAATATAAAAAGCAAACGTACTGAGTAGAAACCACTAAACCAGAAAAAACAGTCTTAGTGAAGAAAGTCCAGATAACAAAGTAAATGGTGGGTTCTCTATGTTGTTGGTGCTCCTATACACAATCCAAGGGTCAGAAATGAGAAGAGTTCCCAGAATGGAGGAGCTTATAGATATCCATCACTGAAAATCAGCTGCAAACATGCACACCTTGTGAGGTTTATGGAAGGGGTACCCTTACCAAATATGATGGACTCACTATCGCTAGTGGGTCAAATGAGCTGGCAGATATAACCCTCTGCAGAGTATGTAAGGCGGGGTCTCTCCCTCTCCAAGCCTCCAGTGAATGAACAGCTAGGTTGCTCACTACATCAGCCTTTCATCTCCGTGGTGAATACAATAAAGGAAAGGATCCATAGTGTAAATCCGCAAACTTCAGTTCATTAAAAGTAGAACGTAAAATGGGTACTCACATAAAACAAATAATAAAGGGGGCGTGTCCGGGACGCTGAGGCAGATGGCCGCTTAGCTTTACAGCTCCGCCAAACCAAAGCCCCTTCAATAGCTTCCCTGAGAGGAATAATGAGCACAACGGGGAAAAAAGACCGTGACCGATCCACAAATCGTTCCTGCTCACCCCGCCGCCCAGATACCCAACTCAGCGCAACCGTTCCGGCGATGTCTCGTTCGCGGCCTAGTTCCCGAGAGGCCGCCAAAGAAGTCAGGGCCTCAAGTGCCGGAGCGGGTGGAGGTAGGAACCGCAGCCGAAGTCCAACCTTGAAGGATCCTCCGGGAGACACCTCCTCGGGTCGAGCCCTGTGCCTGGAAGACCTCAGAGCGGTCGCAGCGGACATTAAAAGCACGCTGACCGCCGCAATCGAGGATTTAAAATCGAATCTGCAGTCCATGGCGGACAGGGTGGAAGAATTGGAAGACAACGTGGACAGACACGAGGTAAACATTCGGTGCAACGAACGATCGGTAGCCGCACATACGATCCAAATCAGAGAACTTCAAAGAGGTTTGGAAGATGTAGAAAACAGGAACCGAAGGCATAACATTAGAATACGAGGTCTCCCAGAAACGATCAATTCGGATCATCTACTGGAAGCAGTCACAGGTATCTTCAATGATTTACTAGGAAGGCCGCCAGACACAAGAGTTGAGTTCGACCGCCTGCATAGGGCACTCCGTCCCAGAGGAAGGGATACTGACCCGCCACGAGACGCGATAGGCTGCCTAACAAAATACAGGCTTAAGGAAGATATATTAAGAAATGCTAGACTCCTATACCGTGGACAGGAGATCAAATTATTCCAGGACCTATCGCCAACCACTTTGAATAAGCGCAGAGCGTTAAAACCCCTGCTGGAACTGCTGAAAGAGCATAACTGCTCCTACCGATGGAAGTTCCCATTTTGCCTACAGGCCAGCTCAGGGGGCAGAACAGCCTACCTACGGTACCCTGATGACGCATACGACTTCTGCCGTGCCCTGGGAATCCCACACGTTGAGATACAAGATTGGCAGGAAACACCTCTTTTCCCACCACAACAACATGAAGAACCCATGGAGGCTCAAAATGGCGAAAACTACCAACTGCAGAGAAGACGCCGTCACTCCCCAAGCAATGGGCCTTTACCAGCAAAGTAAGTAAGCAAAGTAAGCAAAGTCAGCCTTCCGCCGTCTCCAGCCCACCGTAGACCCAGAAAGGATTGATGTGCCCCTAAGCTTCTACCATAACATCATTCCAGAACTTTTCCAACCTGAAGTTCCTAAGTTCAACGCTTATTTCCCTAGGTCCGGTTCTGATCTTTTGACCACCCCTATCACTAAGCTCCCGTAGCCTCTTGGTACCCACCCCTTGTTCTTCTACTTTGGTTCAGGTATCACTAAACACTTGCGGTAGCAACTATCACTTTGCAGGTGTGTTGATGTGCGGGAACGTGGCACGCAAACTTCCAGTTCTGTATTGACACCCAAGAATCAGTGACTGCCCCCCCTCCTCATTCTACAGTGAGGTTTGAAGTACTGTAGGAGTTTGACTACAACCTGATTCCTCCGAACTATACCACAGGAGTCTTTGCCCTTCTCAGCAAAGCGAAACGGGGACTGCCCATCCACTTTACGCTTTTTTTAGTCAAACCAGCTATTCCCTGAGCTGATGGATACTGCTAAGTGGAGTGTACATGGGTGGGAGCTCCTCCCCCAGTGTAGCTTCTCCCCTGGTTTCACCTTGTTAAGGATATTTGTTCTTTGCCGCTTTTTGGAATTTATCGGCTACAGTTTTCCAGAATGGGATCAATTGGGGTTTGGTCCCTCCTAGGCCTGAACCTCCCCTTGCAGTTTTCTCCTTTGGGAACAGACTTGGACGAAAAAAAATTTTCCCCTTTTTTTTTTTTTTTTTTTATTCTTCTTCACGTTAATTCTCTGGATTCCCCCGGGAGTCAGAGATATAAGTTTAACTTCTTTTATGTTGCAAATATTCTGTAGTGGTGGGGGAGGCGGGGGCTGTCGAATCTTTCCTCCAGGCTAATGTAAACTAGTGGCAAAGTCACCTATATTGGAGAAAGTGGTGAGTCTCTACTCCCTTAGGGGCGGAGCAACTCAAAGCCACATAATCATACCACACCCATCAGGCCCTGTGCAGATTGTTTTTTTTTTTTATTTTTAAGCCCACAGGCCCCCCGCTGGGTATCACTCAGTGGGGAACTGCTATGGGGTGACCTACTGGCCTGGTGGGGAGACGCCTATGGCGGGAGATTCAGCCCTGGCCTTCCCCTCTATTCTAGCTAGACTAAGTTGGTTTCTACCGTTTCAGGTTGTGTTTGCACGTTATGCTAATCCAATTAGATTACAATGGTTCCCAATCTATACTATAGTTCTTAATTGTGCCTATGCGGCTATGTTCCCTCATCAATTGCTGTCCTGCCAACTTAACACACTCTCTCACCCCCTAGGGCTTTAGTATTTGGGGTGGCAGCAAGGTACTACTCAAGAGCTTACTCCCACCCAAAACTATGGCTTCTACGTAATTACCAATCCGCAGTCCCAACTCACCCCTTCTATCTACGCAGCCAGAGTTCCTCAGACACTATATCTCAATTGGGTCCCCTATCCCCCGTCTCTTCATCTGTGGTGCTTCCCCTCTGAGCACTGCCAGAGTTACACTAACCTCTCCAATCAGGCCCTGTAGGTTTAACGGGGTATTTGGTTGGCGTAGCTCTCTTTGTGTTACACGTCGTAAACCACTACGTGGGTTGCTTAGCTGTCTTCTCACATCCCGATCCGCCTCGCAGCAGCACAGAGTGACATCTGGTGCTGCACCTAGACCGACACACACATTCGTCAGGGCAGCTGGTCTTCCCTGCCGGCCGGTTTCGCACAACCCCAATGGTTCTATTCCCCCCCACCCCCGCCCATTACCTCTCCCCCCCAGTTCCTCTTTCTCCTCTTACCTCGGTCCCCCTCTTTCCACACAGCCCTTAGCCATATTCCTGAAGGTCTCATTCACATACCCGTTCATACACAAATCCCAGAATGGGGGATACGGGTAAGACTTCCCACCCTTCTAAACTAAATATCATCTCCTTAAACGTTAGAGGCTTAAACATCCCTGAGAAACGTTCCCAACTCCTGCTATTTCTTCGAAAGCACAAAGCAGACTTAGTTCTCCTTCAGGAGACCCATTTCAAATCAAGCAACATCCCCAAAATCACAAATAAGGATTACCCAAATGTATATCACGCGCCCAACCCCCTGTCCAAATCCAAAGGGGTCTCCATCTTAGTAGCTAGACATACTCACCTAACTGTCACAGATACTGTAATAGATGAGAAGGCCAGATATATATTCCTTAAAGGACATATTAGGAACAGACCCATCACAATAGCAAACGTCTACAGTCCTAACAAAGCACAAGTAAGCTTCTTTCGAGACCTGACCACTAAACTTTCCTCTTTCCAGGAGGGTATCCTCATCCTGGGAGGAGACCTGAATGTGGCTCTTAACCCGTTGGAAGATACTTCCAACGGCACGTCAACGATCCCCTACAGGGCTCTCAAGCAAATCAAAACACAATTGCAGACGTTACTACTCCATGACACGTGGCTTACCCTACACCACAACACTAAGGACTTTACCTTTTACTCCCCCCCTCACAAAAAATATACCCGAATTGATTACCTATTTGTCTCTCAAAATGACCTCCCCTTTCTTAAAGAAGCTACCATTGAGCCTTCATTCCTATCGGACCACAACCCGATTACAGCCTCCTTCATCTTCCCCGAGCGCATTCACTCATTTGCCCAGTGGAGATTGGACCCCTCCTTGCTAGTCGACCCTTCAAATCTCTCCAGCCTCCTTTCAACCCTCCAAGAATATTTCCTTAGGAACGACACCCCAGACTCATCACACCTTTCCCAATGGGAGGCCCACAAGTGCGTTATAAGGGGGGAACTCATTTGTTTGGCCGCCAAGCGCAAGAGGGCCCAACAGGCGCAGATGGACACTCTCTTGAAACAAATCCACTCCCTGGAACGCTCTCACAAGCTCACGCACGCTCATAGTACACTCTCAAACTTACAAGTAGCTCACGCTCAATTGAGGGAGGTTCTAGATAAGAAAATCAGACGCAATGCCACACTTTCGAACAAGCTCTTTTACGAGCACGGCAATAAAGCGGGCAAATTTCTTGCCAAAGCCTTACAAACCAAAAAAGCACAGCGCACTATTCACAAAATCCGCACTTCAGACGGGAAACTTATCACAAACAACAAAGACATAGCCAACCACTTTGCGGAGTATTATAATAAACTTTACAATCTCCCACCAGAACATAACCCCTGTCCAGGTCAGGACACACGCGAGGAAACCTTGCGGGACTTCCTCCACCAGTATAGCCCTTCCCCCATCTCGGACCAAATTGCATCTGACATTGACGGTCCAATTAACGCTGAAGAATTCGAGACAGTCATATGCCAAATGAAGACAGGTAAAAGCCCGGGCCCTGATGGTCTCTGTCTCTCGTACTATAAAACTTTCATTAAAGATTTGACAAAACCCTTCCTCCGTGCGTTTAACCAATTATCCCAACCACTCAATCCACCTAATAGCCTACTTGAAGCGCATATTTGTGTTATTCCCAAGCCTGGGAAGGATCAGGAGTCGGCGTCTAATTACAGACCAATATCTCTTTTAAATATTGATATTAAGATCTATGCCAAGATCATAGCTAATCGTATCCTCCCACTTATACCATCTCTCATTTCTACAGATCAAGTGGGCTTTGTCCCTGGGAGGGAGGCCAGGGATAACACCCTGAAAACTATTCATATTCACCACTGGCTCTCCAGTACCAAAACCCCCGGATTCCTTCTATCTTTAGATGCTGAGAAGGCGTTCGATAGGCTAGCCTGGGACTACCTAGCCGCAACACTTCACCAGATCGGCTTCAAAGACCAATTAATTAATTTTATAATGGCCCTATACTCAAACCCTAGAGCAAAAGTTCGTGCCAACGGCAGCCTATCGGACGCCTTCTCAATCAGAAACGGTACACGCCAGGGGTGCCCTCTGTCTCCTCTCCTCTTCATCATCACTTTGGAACCCTTTCTACGGAAAATAAAACAAAACCCGGACATTAAAGGAGTATCTATTAAAAATAGGCAATTTAAGTTAGCGGCTTATGCCGACGATATTCTCCTTTTTCTAACGCATCCCCATGTCTCCCTCCCAAACCTACTTTCAGACCTCCAGGCCTTCCAATTTATTTCTCACTTCAAAATTAATTTTAACAAATCTCATGCCCTCAACATCACTCTCCCTGAGACGCTATTTAGAACCTGCAGAGATAACTTTCCCTTCAAATGGAGATCCGACTCCTTATCCTACTTGGGCACACAGATCCCCTCCAAACTATCCCAAATATACGAGTAAAACCACCTCCCGCTTCTGAAAACGATCACAGAAGACTTAAAACATTGGGACAGGGCCCACTTCTCGTGGTTCGGTAGAATGGCCATATTAAAAATGAATATCCTCCCTCGGGTACTATACTTACTACAAACACTCCCAATAGCACTTCCAAAAACCTTCTTCCAGACTAAAGTCCATAAGCACAGATTTTCTTTGGGCACGCAAACGGGCTAGAATTAAATTCTCCCAACTCTCGAAACCCAAGCCTAAAGGTGGCATAGGCCTTCCCGACATCCAACTCTATTACTGGGCCTGTCATCTGCAACGTATTGTAGATTGGCACGTCCACCCCCTAACCAAAGACTGGGTCTCTTTAGAAAACACACTCTTCACGATCCCCACTAATCACCTTCCTTGGATTAAGCATAAACATATACCAAAAGAAGTATTAAATCATCCCCTGATAGCCCCCACACTAAAATGCTTCAGCTTGTTACAACGTAAATTCAATCTCTCCAAGACCCCAGGCCCATTAACCCCTTTACTTCACAATCCCGATTTCCCTCCGGGGGTTATTCCACTTCCCCCTCCAGACGACAAGCCGTATATAGGCTTACGCATACACCACATTTCCAAGGATGGCAACCTCCTCACAAGAGAACAACTGAACCACACCTTATTTCCAGTGAGGCAAGTGGACCCCTTTGGGTACTTGCAAATCAAACATTTTTTCAAGAGCGCCCAACACTCTGTGAACTGGTCTGGTGACCTCTCGGCATTTGATCAGCTATGCCTCTCCAAAGAGCCACAACGCCATGTT
>BLSH010188118.1:0-14344 GCA_018402905.1 Glandirana rugosa | reverse complement strand
GATGTGACAAGTGACAAGCTGCATCTGGTAGCAGGTGATGTGACAAGTGACAAGCTGCATCTGGTGGCAGGAGATGTGATAAGTGAAAAGTTGCATCTGGTAGCAGGTGACCTGATAAGTGACAAGCTGCATCTGATGACAGGTGATGTGATAAGTTACAAGCTGCATCTGATGGCAGGTGATGTGATAAGTGACAAGCTGCATCTGATGGCAGGTGATGTGATAAAGGACAAGTTGCATCTGATGACAGGTGATGTGATAAGTGACAAGCTGCATCTGGTGGCAGGTGATGTGATAAGTGACAAGCTGCATCTGATGGCAGGTGATGTAATAAGTGACAAGCTGCATCTGATGGCAGGTGATGTGACAAGTAACAAGCTGCATCTAGTAGCAGGTGATGTGACAAGGGACCAGCTGCATCTGGTGGCAGGTGATGTGATAAGTGAAAAGTTTCATCTGGTAGCAGGTGATGTGACAAGTGACAAGCTGCATCTGATGACAGGTGATGTGACAAGTGACAAGCTGCATCTGGTGGCAGGTGATGTGATAAGTGAAAAGTTGCATCTGGTAGCAGGTGATGTGACAAGTGACAAGCTGCATCTGATGGCAGGTGATGTAATAAATGACACGCTGCATCTGATGGCAGGTGATGTGATAAGTGACAAGCTGCGTCTGATGGCAGGTGATGTGACAAGTGACAAGCTGCATCTGATGGCAGGTGATGTGATAAGTGACAAGCTGCATCTGATGGCAGGTGATGTGACAAGTGACAAGCTGCATCTGATGGCAGGTGATGTAATAAGAAACAAGCTGCATCTAGTAGCAGGTGATGTGATAAGTGACAAGCTGTGTCTGATGGCAGGTGATGTGACAAGTGACAAGCTGCATCTGATGGCAGGTGATGTGATAAGTGACAAGCTGCATCTGATGGCAGGTGATGTGATAAGTGACAAGCTGCATCTCATGGCAGGTGATGTGACAAGTGACAAACTGCATCTGATGGCAGGTGATGTAATAAGTGACAAGCTGCATCTGATGGCAGGTGATGTGACAAGTGACAAGCTGCATCTGGTGGCAGGTGATGTGACAAGTGACAAGCTGCATCTGATGGTAGGTGATGTGATAAGTGACAAGCTGCGTCTGGTGGCAGGTGATGTGATAAGTGACAAGCTGCATCTTATGGCAGGTTATGTGACAAGTGACAATCCGCATCTGGTGGCAGGTGATGTGGCAAGTGACAATCCGCATCTGGTGGCAGGTGATGTGGCAAGTGACAATCCGCATCTGGTGGCAGGTAATGTATCAAGTGACAAGCTGCATCTGGTAGCAGGTGATGTGACAAGTGACACTCCACATCTGGTGGCAGGTAATGTGACAAGTGACAAGCTGCATCTGGTAGCAGGTGATGTGACAAGCTGCATCTGGTGGTAGGTGATGTGACAAGCCACAAGTTGCATCTGGTGGTAGATGATGTGACAAGTGACAAGCTGCATCTGATGGCAGGTGATGTGACAAGTCACAAGCTGCATCTGGTGGTAGGTGATGTGACAAGTCACAAGCTGCATCTGGTGGTAGGTGATGTGAAAAGTCACAAGCTGCATCTGGTGGTAGGTGATGTGACAAGTGACAAGCTGCATCTGATGGCAGGTGATGTGACAAGTCACAAGCTGCATCTGGTGGTAGGTGATGTGACAAGCTGCATCTGGTGGCAGGTGACATGGCAAGTGACAAGCTGCATCTGGTGGCAAGCTATGTGGCTAGTGACAATCCGCATTTGGTGGCAGGTGATGTGGCAGGCGACGTGGTGAGTGACAATCTGCATCTGGTGGCAAATAACATGGCAAGTCACTAACAGCATCTGGTGGCAGGTGACATGGCAAGTGACAAGCTGCATCTGGTGGCAAGTAACGTGGCAAGTGACAAGCTGCACCTAATGGCAGGTGACTTGGCAAGTGACAAGCTGCATCTGATGGCAGGTGATGTGACAAGTGACAAGCTGCATCTGATGGCAGGTGATGTGATAAGTGACACGCTGCATCTGATGGCAGGTGATGTAATAAGCGACAAGCTGTATCTGATGACAGGTGATCTGTCAAGTGACAAGCTGCATCTGATGGCAGGTGATGTGACAAGTGACAAGCTGCATGTAGTAGCAGGTGATGTGACAAGTGACAAGCTGCATCTGGTAGCAGGTGATGTGATAAGTGACAAGCTGCATCTGATGGCAGGGGATGTGACAAGTGACAAGCTGCATCTAGTAGCAGGTGATGTGACAAGTGACAAGCTGCATCTAGTAGCAGGTGATGTGATAAGTGACAAGCTGCATCTAGTAGCAGGTGATGTGATAAGTGACAAGCTGCATCTGATGGCAGGTGATGTGACAAGTGACAAGCTGCATCTGGTGGCAGGAGATGTGATAAGTGACAGACTGCATCTGGTGGCAGGTGATGTGACAAGTGAAAAGTTGCATCTGGTAGCAGGTGATGTGATAAGTGACAAGCTGCATCTGATGACAGGTGATGTGATAAGTGACAAGCTGCATCTGATGGCAGGTGATGTGATAAGTGACAAGCTGCATCTAGTAGCAGGTGATGTGATAAGTGACAAGCTGCATCTGATGACAGGTGATGTGATAAGTGACAAGCTGCATCTGATGGCAGGTGATGTGATAAGTGACAAGCTGCATCTGGTGGCAGGTGATGTGACAAGTGAAAAGTTGCATCTGGTAGCAGGTGATGTGATAAGTGACAAGCTGCATCTGATGGCAGGTGATGTAATAAGTGACACGCTGCATCTGATGGCAGGTGATGTGACAAGTGACAAGCTGCATCTGGTAGCAGGTGATGTGATAAGTGACAAGCTGCATCTGATGACAGGTGATGTGACAAGTGACAAGCTGCATCTGGTGGCAGGTGATGTGATAAGTGAAAAGTTGCATCTGGTAGCAGGTGATGTGATAAGTGACAAGCTGCATCTGATGGCAGGTGATGTAATAAGTGACAAGCTGCATCTGATGGCAGGTGATGTGACAACTGACAAGCTGCATCTAGTAGCAGGTGATGTGATTAGTGACACGCTGCATCTGATGGCAGGTGATGTGACAAGTGACGAGCTGCATCTGATGGCAGGTGATGTGATAAGTGACAAGCTGCATCTGATGGCAGGTGATGTGACAAGTGACAAGCTGCATCTGGTAGCAGGTGATGTGATAAGTGACAAGCTGTATCTGATGGTAGGTGATGTGATAAGTGACAAGCTGCATCTGGTGGCAGGTGATGTGATAAGTGAAAAGTTGAATCTGGTGGCAGATGATGTGATAAGTGACAAGCTGCATCTTATGGCAGGTTATGTGACAAGTGACAATCCGCATCTGGTGGCAGGAGATGTGGCAAGTGACAATCCGCATCTGGTGGCAGGTGATGTGGCAAGTGACAATCCGCATCTGATGGCAGGTAATGTGACAAGTGACAAGCTGCATCTGGTAGCAGGTGATGTGACAAGTGACAATCCACATCTGGTGGCAGGTAATGTGACAAGTGACAAGCTGCATCTGGTAGCAGATGATGTGACAAGTGACAAGCTGCATCTGATGGCAGGTGATGTGACAAGTGACAAGCTGCATCTGATGGCAGGTGATGTGACAAGTCACAAGCTGCATCGGGTGGTAGGTGATGTGACAAGCTGCATCTGGTGGCAAGCTATGTGGCTAGTGACAATCCGCATTTGGTGGCAGGTGATGTGGCAGGCGACGTGGTGAGTGACAATCTGCATCTGGTGGCAAATAACATGGCAAGTCACTAACAGCATCTGGTGGCAGGTGACATGGCAAGTGACAAGCTGCATCTGGTGGCAAGTAACGTGGCAAGTGACAAGCTGCACCTGATGGCAGGTGACTTGGCAAGTGACATGCTGCACCTGGAGGAATGTGACCTGGCAAGTGACAAGCTGCCTCTGGTGGCAGGCGACGATAGCAAGTAACACGCTCAGGGCTTTCACTGATTCTGGGATCATCTGCGCACATCTGTCCCAGTGATCATCTACACACATCTGGCACACATCTGTCCCACTGATCATCTGTGCACATCTATCCCAGTGATCATCTATGCACATCTGTCCCATTGATCATCTGCACATTTCTGGCACACATCTGTCCCAGTGATCATTTGTGCACATCTGTCCCATTGATCATCTGCAAATTTCTGGCACACATCTGTCCCAGTGAACATCTGCACACATCTGTCCATGATCATCTGCCACATCTGTCTGTGATCATCTGCCACATCTGTCCATGATCATCTGCCCCATCTGTCCCAGTGATCACCTGCCACATATGTCACAGTGGAAATCTTCCCCATCTGTCTGTAATCATCTGCACACATCTGCCCCACTGAACATCTGCACACATCTGCCCGTGATTATCTGCCACATCTGTCCCAGTGAATATCTGCCACATCTGTTCCAGTGATCACACAATCATCAACATCTATCACACATGACACATCTGTCACATCTGTCCCAGTGATCATCTGCACACATCTGTCACACAGTAAACAAATCTGTCCCAGTGACATCAGTGAATATCAGCATCATCAACATGGCTAAAACAATATTCAGCAGCAAGAAAGGCTTTCCATATACTCCAGAGTATGTTGGATGAGAGTAGCGGGGAACTCTCTTTGTCAGACTCATATCGCGAGTATGAGCCAGTAGAAAGCAGTGGCTCTGAAATGGAAACTGAGGAGAACAGAATCCAAACAAAGAGGCTGAGGAGATTTGAGGAGGCGCAGGCATCCACCAGCAGTGCAATATATCTTGTGGCAAGTATCAGCAGTGCAGCATTCCAGGTAATAGGCAGACGTCCACCAGTAGTTCTACAAGTCCTTGTGCAGTGGCAAGCCCAAGCAGGGCAACCTTCCTAGATGATAGGCCAGGTGCTAGTAATGGGGTGTTCCATCAACAACAAGACAGGGCCCATACTATCCTCCCAGATGTACTATTGTATCCTATATGGCTGCTCACTACTTCGGCAGAACTTGTAATCCCCCCCTTTTACAGAGCAGCCAGATCCTCAGATACAAACGGAAAATGTTAACCCAATTTATTTTTTCCATTTATTTTTCACAGATTATGTGCTGAATTACATTGTGGAGCAGTGTAAACTTTACGCCAGCTAACATATTGCCAGCAATCCTGATTCTTCCTATGCCCACCCATTTGTGTGGAAACCCCCTCATTGTGGAAGAATTTGATAATGATATGAGCTTTTTTACAATTCAATAATAATGCCTCAAAATCATCCTAAATATGACAAATTATTCAACATTCTCCCACCAATATTTTTTTTCACTCTTGCTTCAAGCAAATGTTTACTCCCGATATAAATATTTGTGTGGATGAATCCCTAGTCCACTTCACCAGAAGACTTGGTATCAAACAATATGGGGCCAAATATGGGGTCAAATATGAGGTAAAATTTTACAAGGCATGTAACAGGGCCTATGATTTCCAAATTTATGAGGGAAAGGACAGCCAGTTAAACCCCCCTTAATGCCCTAACTATATGAGGACAAGTGGCAAAATTATCTGGAGACTGATAGAACCGCTGTTTTGGGATGGGTTACCACCTCTATGTACAGTATATAATTTCTACGCACATCTCCCACTATTCTGCCATCTCTACCTGAAGAAGAGAGTTTAAAACAAAACTTGATTCAACTTAGCAATTATAGAGTATGGACTAATGAATCTTGGGGCAAATTTTAGAGAAGGAACACCGGGCTTGATGTTCCTGGTAGAAAGCCAGACCTTGTCTCCAATCTGCAGAGAAGTCAGTTTACGCCTGTGACGGTCAGCAAAACTCTTAAACTTATCAGCCGCTGCCAAGAGGGAATCATGAACCTCACCCCAAATGATATCGAATGATTGCTGAACAGTAGCCAAAGCTGGAATGTCCGGAGAACAGGTCATAGGAAGAGGAAGCTGAGGGCATCTTCCAAAAACTGTGAAAAAGGGGGTCTTCTGAGAACTGGTGTTAACATGATTATTGTGAGAAAATTCTGCCCAAGGGAGTAGAGAGGACCAGTTATCATGATGAGCAGAGACTAAGGTGCAGAGAAAGACCTCTAACTTCTGATTAACCCTCTCAGTCTGTCCATTGGATTGAGGGTGGTAAGAAGAAGAAAAATCCAAGACAATATTGAGGGACTTGCAAAAAGCTCTCCAGAAGCAGGATGTAAATTGAACCCCGCTGTCCAAAACAATATGGGAAGGAAACCCATGGAGGCAGAGGATTTCTTGAACAAAGATAGGGACCAAAGCAGGAGCAGAAGGAAGACCAGGAAGGGGAACAAAATGAGCCATCTTGGAGAGCTGATCGAGTACCACCCAAATTACTGTATTCTTTTCAGACGGTGAAAGATCAGTGATGAAATCCATAGCAATGTGAGTCCAGGGCTCCTTTGGAATGGGCAAGGCCATGAGCAGACTGGCAGGAGCTTGTGTGGAGGACTTAGACTGGGCACAAACATGGCACGACTTTACGTAGCCTTTGACATCCAAACAGAGAGTAGGCTACCAGTACTAATGAGCTGAAGGAATCGGAGGAACCCAGTATGACCTGACACCTTGGAATCATGTCTGCAACAAATGATCTTAGGTCTTAGTGGGGACAAAGGTCTTGCCAGGAGGAATTTTAGACTCCAAAGTGATGGAATGGGCAAGAATACACCTGATCAGAATGATCGGCTCAGGTTCAGAGGTGGGCTCCTCATCCAGCTTGTCAAAAGACCTAGAGAGTGCATCAGCCCGACTGTTGCAGAAACCAGGTTTGTACATGATTGTAAAATTAAAATGGGAAAAGAAGAGACTCCACCTGGCCTGTCTGGGATTCGGTCGTTTAACATTCTGTAAGTACCGTAAATTTTTGTGATCAGTGAAGATTGTTAAGGAGTGAGGGGAATCCTCCAGGAGATGACCAATTTATTTGCAAGAAGCTCCCTGTCGCCAATAGCGTATAGAAAAATGTACAAGGTTGTCGTTTATTCAGAGATAATTGAAGAAGCACCGCTCCTACTCTCATAGAGGAAGCGTCCACTTCAATAAAAAATGGGTCCCCAGTAGAGTTGAGTCCGGGTTCGTACCGGACTTTGGGGTATCCGTGTCCCGAACCCGAACCCAGACCCAGAGAAAAAGTCGGGAATTTTTTGCGCCTTTTCAATAGCTGCAGGGCAGCCAATCAACAAGTGTTTTAACTCGTTTGCCCTTAGAAGCCATCACAGCCATGCTTACTAATGGCATTGCTGTGATTGGCCAGTGCTTCATGTGACCCAGACTATTTTTGGCGCCTGTTGAATAGCTGCAGGGCAGCCAATCAACAAGCATTTCACTCATTTGCCCTTAGAAGCCATCACAGCCATGCCTACTAATGGCATTGCTGTGATTGGTCAGTGCATCATGTGACCCCAGCCTCTATATAAGCTGGAGTCATGTAGTGCTGCATGTCACATGCTCTCAGGCTAGTGTAGGGAGAGGATGCTGCCGACGCTGTGAGGGGGAGATTAGCGTTCTAATATCATCTCATCCTGCATTAGAGACAGGTTCCTGGCGTTGTGAGGGAAAGATTAGCGTTCTAATATCATCTGATACTGCATTAGGTACAGGTTCCTGGTGCTGTGAGGGAAAGATTAGCATTATAATATCAACTGATACTGCATTGAGTACAGGTTCCTGCTGCTGGTGTGAGGGACAAATTAGTGTTCTAAAATCATCTCATACTGCTATAGGGAGAGGTTCCTGCTGCCTGGTGTGAGGGACAGATTAGTGTTCTAAAATCATATTGTAAGCTATAGGGAGAGGTTCCTGCTGCTGCTGTGAGGGATAGATTAGTGTTCTAAAATCATCTCATACTGCTATAGGGAGAGGTTCCTTCCTGGTGCTGGTGTGAGGTATAGATTAGCGCTCTAAAATCATCTCATACTGCTATAGGGAGAGCTTCCTTCCTGGTGCTGGTGTGAGGTATAGATTAGCGTTCTAAAATCATCTCATACTGCTATAGGGAGAGGTTCCTGCTGCCTGGTGTGAGGGACAGATTAGTGTTCTAAAATCATCTCATACTGCTATAGGGATATAAAAAGTGCACCTACGTTGCTGTTTTAAAAAACAAAAGAATAATATATATATTTTTTTATTATTATTAATAAATAGTGCTACATAGTACATTTGCATACAGAAACAGGAGAGCGTCAAACAAAGGACGTGGTCGTGGTGCTGCTGGTGTTGGTGGTGTTGGTGAAGTTCCTGTTGCAAGGAGAGGACATGGTCAATTTGTGCCAGCTACACGCACAAGTGAAACACCCTCCTCAGGTGCGAGTAGCCGACAGAACCTTCAACGTTATATAGTAGGCCCGAATGCTGCTCAACGAATGTTGAGGCCAGAACAAGGACAGGCGATAGTAGATTGGGTAGCTGACAATGCCTCCAGTTCCTTCATATTGCCTCCCACCCGGTCCCTTGATGAAAGCTCAGAGTTGGCACCTGAACCCCTTGGCCATCTGTCTTTCACCTCAGCCCCTTGTAAATTAGCCAAGCAGTCTGAGCCCCAAGTCATGCAGCAGTCTCTTATGCTTTTTGATGACTCTGCTGGTGTGCTTTCCATGGGCCATCCACATAGCCCTGCTACAGAAGTGGAAGACATTGAGTGCACCGATGCCCAACCACTTCTGTTGCAGGATGAGGACATGGAAACACCACCGCAGCACGTCTCTGATGATGACGAAACACAGGTGCCAACTGCTGCGGCTTTCCACAGTGTGCAGACTGACAAGGAGGGCAGTGGTAAAGGGTGGGCGGAAGATGATGTGGAGGATGATGAGGTCCTAGACCCCACATGGACTGAAGGTCATGCGAGTGACGTGTGCAGTTTGGAGGAAGAGGTGGTGGTCGCACAGAGGCACCAGCACAGCAAAAGAGGAAGCAGGTTGCAAAAGTGGAGCGACCGTCCCCTAGACAGTACGCCTGCTACTACCCACCGCACCCAGGGACCTAGCACACCAAAGGCAGCTCAAAGGCATTCCCCGGCGTGGAAGTTCTTCAGACAATGGGCTGACGGCAAGACACGAGTGGTTTGCACGCTGTGCAATGAGAGCCTGAAGCGAGGCATAAATGTTCTAAACCTGAGCACAACCTGCATGACCAGGCATCTACATGCAAAGCATGAGCTGCAGTGGAAGAAGCACCTCAAAATCCAAGAAAGGTCTCGGCCTCCTCCTGCTTCCTCTTCTGCTGCTGCCTCGGCCTCTTCCTCCACCTCTACAGTGCCAGTGTCACCTGCCACCCAGCAAACAGACGATGTGACAGCAATGCCACCATGTCCGCCACCATCCCCAAGCATTTCCACACGGTCCCATGGAAGCTTAAAACTCTCCATCTCCCAAACACTGGAGAGAAAGAGGAAGTACCCCCCTACCCATCCACGATCCCTGGCCCTGAATGCCAGCATTTCAAAATTCCTGGCCTTTGAAATGCTGTCATTCCGTCTGGTGGACACGGACAGTTTTAAAAACCTTATGGCGGTGTCTGTCCCACAGTACGTGGTTCCCAGCTGCCACTACTTTTCCAGGCGAGCCATCCCTTTTGAGGATTGCAGGGCATTTCTCTTTGCCTCCTGTTGCCTCCTCCTCCTACTCCGCTTTCTCCTCCTCTACCACCTCCTCATCTGGTCAGCGTAACACCTTCACCACCAACATCAGCACATCCAGGGGGAAATGACAGCAGGCTGTTTTAAAACTGATATGTTTGGGGGATAAACCCCACACTGCGCTGCAGCGGTGGATGGGCATTGAACAGCAGAGTGGTTGTTGCCACTAAGCCTCAAGCTTAGCCTGGTGGTGTGCGACAATGGGCGAAATCTCGTAGTAGCTCTGGGCCTAGCCGGTTTGACGCACATCCCTTGCCTGGCGCATATGCTGAATTTGGTGGTGCAGAAATTTTTAAAAAACTACCCGCTGCAGAAAGTGCGGGCTGTCTGTGCATGCTTTCGGCGTTCTCACCCTGCTGCTGCTCGCCTGTCTGCGCTGCAGCAGAACTTCGGCCTTCCCGCTCACCGCCTCCTATGCGACGTGCCCACAAGGTGGAACTCCACCTTGCACATGCTGGAGAAACTGTGCGAGTAGCAGCAGGCAATAGTGGAGTTTCAGCTTGCACATGCTGGAGAAACTGTGCGAGTAGCAGCAGGCAATAGTGGAGTTTCAGCTGCAGCATGCACGGGTCAGTCGCTCTGCGGAACAGCACCACTTCACCACCAACGAGTGGGCCTCCATGTGAGACATGTGTACCATATTGCGGTGTTTCGAGTACTCCACCAACATGGCCAGTGCCGATGACGCTGTTCTCAGCTTTACTATCCCACTTCTATGTCTCCTTGAAAAAACACTTTGGGCGATGATGGAAGAGGATGTGGCACAGGTGGAGGAGGAAGAGGGGTAATTTCTACGGTTATCAGGCCAGTCATTCACAAGTGGCTCGGAGGGTGGGTTCCTGCACCAGCATAGGTCAGGTAAAAAAAATTTTCAAGCCAGGACACAGTTCTGGAGGATGAGGAGGACAAGGATGATGATGAGGAGGAGGAGGAACCATGTTTACAGCAGGGTGGCACCCAACGCAGCTCGTGGGCATCACTGGAGCGTGGCTGGGGGGATACGGAGGACACAGATGATTCACCTCCCAAAGAGGACAGCTTGTCTTTGCCTCTGGGCAGCCTGGCACACATGAGCGACTACATCCTGCAGTGCCTGTGCAATGACAGCCGAGTTGGCCACATTGTAACTTGTGCTGATTACTGGGTGTCCACCCTGCTGGATCCCCGTTACAAGGAAAACGTGCCGTCCTTAATTCCCTTACTGGTAGACGCGCTGCTGAGGGCATTCCCAAATGACACCGGGGGCTCAGTGGAAGCACAAGGCGATGGCAGAGGAGGTGGAAGAGGTCGCCAATGCAGCTGTGGCACCGCCAGCACCTCAGAAGGCAGGGTTAGCATGGCCGAAATGTGGAAAAGCTTTGTCAGTAGCACGACACAACAAACAGCACCACCAACTGATAGGCAACGTCTTAGCAGGAGGCAGCATTTCAGCAACATGGTGCAAGAGTATGTGTGCACATGCCTACACGTACTGACTGATGGGTCTGCCCCATTCAACTTCTGGGTCTCCAAATTTGGCACATGGCTTGAGCTTGCCCTTTATGCCTTGGAGGTGCTGGCCTGTCCTGTATTGTCTGAACCTGTGTTTAGCACGGCAGGGGGGCGTTATCACAGACAAGTGCAGCCGCCTGTCCACAGCCAACATGGACAAGCTAACGTTTATTAAAATGAACCAGGCATTGATCCCACAAGACTTGTCTGTACCTTGTGCAGAATAGACATTTAGACCAGCCTCATACAGCCATTGGTATACTTTTTTTTTTTAATATGTCTCAATATTTTGGGGACTACCCCAATGAGAAAAAAAAAACTAAACAAACAAAAAACAGTGTTGGCTACCTCCTCCTCCCCCACCGCCACTTCCACCTACACCGCAACCTCCTACTCCACATCCACCTCCTCCTCCATTTTTTATTTATTTTTTGTTATTTTAAGTTATCTCCCTATCCACCTTTGTTTGCAGGGGCACTTGTCCTGCTCTTACCCCCATTTTGCTTTCTTTTGCAGCCCTCTAGCCCTTTCCAGGACTTTTTTAGCGCCATTTTTGTACCCAAAAGTTTGGGTCACCATTGACTTCAATAATGGGCACAGCAATGGAAGAGTAGTTCTTAATAAATTGCCTATAATAATTGGAGAACCCAAAAAATCACTGTGTGGGCTTGAGGTTGGCAGGAAGAGGCCAGTTGGTAATGACCAAAACCTTTTCGGGATCCATATGAAGACCCAAACTGGAGACAAAGCATCCCAGAAACAGGACTTCAGAACATTCAAAAGAACATTTCTCCAGCTTCTTATACAGGTTATTTTCCCTAAGGTGCTGGAGTACAACCATGACATGGTTTCTGTGGACAAGCAGATTTTCCGAAAAGATTAGAATGTCATCAAGATAGATGACCACAAATTGATATAGCAAATCCCTGAAGACCTAATTGATGAAGTTTTGAAATACAGATGGGGCGTTACACAGCCCAAAGTGCATAACCAGGTATTCATGATGCCCGTCTCTCGTGTTAAACACAGTTTTCCATTCATCACCCTCCCTTATCCGGATCATATTGTAGGCACCCCTGAGATCCAATTTGGTAAAGATGGAGGAGCATTTCAACCTGTCGAATAGCACAGAGATTAGGGGTAAGGGGTATCGGTTCTTGATTGTCACCACATTTAAACCTTGATAATCAATGCAAGGTCTTAAGGCGCCATCCTTTTTGGTAACAAAAAAGAATCCTGCTCCCAACAGTGATGAGGACTTCCGAATTAACCCTTTCTCTAGATTTTCAGCGACATACTCTGACATGGCCTGGGTCTCAGGGATGGATAGAGGATAGGTATGACCCCTGGGCAGAGTCGCTCCTGGAATAAGGTCAATGGCACAGTCAAAGGACATGTGAGGAGGAAGCACTTCAGCTGATTTCTTGCAGAAGACATCCTGGAAATCGCTATATGCAGTGGGAAGGGTAGAAGAAACTGATGTGGTGGCAACAGGAAGTCCCTCCTTCCGGACCACCTTGAGTAGACAGGATGAAAAACCAGAAGTCCAGTTAACATATGGAGAATGGAGCTGTGACCAGGGAAGACCCCATATAATGAGGGTTGAGGCCTTAGGTAGGACAAGAAAGGATATCTCCTCCTAGTGGAGTATTCCTACTGACATCTTAACCGGAAGGGTCTGGAAGCGGATAGGGCCCCCTGGAAGAACCGTACCATTGATCGATGAGACCGCCAATGGAGTGGCGAGCGGCAAAAGGGTAAGATTCATGGAAGAAGTCGTTTTCCAGTCCATAAAATTGCCAGCAGCTCCAGAATTAAGGTATGCCAGGACCAAATGAGAAGAAGCACCGGTGTGAAGGAACGCCGACAGAAGGAGACATGAAGGTGAGGTTTCTTGGTCCAATACTCCACCTTCCAGACGTATTAGACCCAAGCGTTTCCTGGACGCAGCGAGCATGTGTCACAAAACTGACCTTTGCCCCTACAGTAGAGACAGAGGCCCAACGTTCTGCACCTAGCACACTCCTTGGGGGATAGCCTGGTCTGGCCTAGCTGCATGGGTTCCTCAGCTGGCAGAGGATGTTCCACAGATCGCAGAGAGGGGATTTCAGGCTGACTAGGGACCAAAGAATGCTGGCGTCCTCTTTCTAGGATCCTCTCCTGAAAATGAATGTCAATCTGATTACACACAGAGATCACATCGTCCAGATTCATGGGGATGGTTCATCCTTTACTTGATCAGAGAAGCCCCATAAAAAGGTTGCAACTAAGGCCTCATTGTTCCAGTTCAGCTCAGCAGTTAGAATCCGAAAATGAAGAGCATACTACCCCACAGAAGCAGATTCTTGGCGGAGGCATAAAAGAGCGCTGCTGAAGAGACACGACCCGGTTACGCAAAGATGTTCCAAAAGAGTTTCCAGAAATGGGACAGGCTAGAAACCACTGGGTCACTATTGTCCCACAGAGGGGCAGCCCAGGCTAAAGCCTCGCTGGATAGGAGAGAGATAATGTGGGCCACCTTAGCCCGATCAGACGGAAAGTTTTGGGACTGAAGCTCAAAATGAATGGTACACTGGCTGAGAAACCCCTTTCAGGCTTTAGAGTCCCCAGAGTAATGGGAAAGAGCCAGTAATTGCAGCGGGTTATCAGCTGTGAGTGTGGCTGGAAGCGACACGGCCGCAGGCTGCGGTTGAGGTTGTTGGACTGGAGGTCCTAGGGAGGCCTGCAGCTGGTCAAAGCGGGACACCAAATCCTGTAGGAATCACATCACCTGAGTCTGATTAGACTCCTGGTTTTCCAGTCTGTGGACTATGCCCTGCAAAGAATCATCTGCTGGGTCCCTGGCCGATCAAACTGTCAGGACACCTGGGGTCAAGTGGCAGATGTGCACCACTGGGATGCGCACGCTAAGGTTTGCGAAGCACACCGCTAAGGTTGTGGACCTATAGCTTCTCTATCTGCATGGCCATGCTTCTCATCCTGAACAAATTTGCTCCGATACATTGGCCAGACTTCATGAAAGGCACTTTCCCGATATCCTCCCTCTTACCCAAACAGGCCGCATACCCCCCAAAAATGTCATGTATGTTCAAGTAAAGGAATTAATTATGATACTCGATACTACTGTCCCCAATGCCCCTCTCAGCCAGGCCTCTGTAT
>BLSH010188086.1:348189-360098 GCA_018402905.1 Glandirana rugosa | reverse complement strand
CACCATTGGACTCGTTTAAGAGAAGAAAAAACGCGACACCGGCGACTATATAGTCACATGTTCCTCTATCTCATCCCTAGACCATCACAAGCTGTGACCGTCGGCTGTAATAAAAGAGGAATTCAGTCCGTCCATTGAGCCAAAGCGCTAAGATACAGATATATCAGCGGCCACAGCGCAAAAAAGAAGAGAATTTGCTCAGGTTACCACCATCCTCAGAGACCATAATATTCCGTACAAGTGGGGCTTCCCGACAAAGCTTGTGGTGACGTTCCAGTCCCAGATGACAGACATCTTGACCCCCAAGGAGGGCATTAAACGTCTGCTCAATTGGAGAATCATCAACACTCCTCCCCCACCAATGCCGTCTGAACGTCGGCCACAACAACCACGGGGGCCACGCCACACTGATTCCAACCGGCAACCCCCTCGTGCCCGTCAGCAAGTTTGAAGCCTATCTATACCTGGGCTTACCCAGGTTCCACCATGAACTAAAGTAAGATGATTGCTATCTTCATTTGTCCCAGTGAGTATGCTATGGTTTGTTGTCTTTACCGCTTCACCATAGTCTACGAAACCCCTCACTCCTGAATAGAGTGCTAGGCACTCTCAGAAAACTCTGCTCTCTACCTTAGCACTGTTGGTCATTTGTTTTTTTTTTTGTTTTTTTTTCTTTCTCACTGTTCTAGATATCTGCTGACTACAGTTTACTCGAATATAGTGCTCCGATTAGCTGAGACACTAGCTATACCATTGTGCATCTCTGTTTCTTTAACAAGTTCAGTTATTAAACCTTTTCTTTTTTTTTTTTCCTGAAAGATTGTATTCATTTTGCCTTGACCTTGGGTGTGCGATAGAGCAGGTGCTCACTCCTACAATACACTCCCACATTCCTAGCAACTAATATCGCAACTCACCACTATGGCCATCAATATCTCCTCACTTAATGTGAAAGGCCTAAACTCCCCTTTCAAACGCCATCTTATGTGGAAGGAAGCATTATTGTTAAAAGCAGATGTTATGTGCGTGCAAGAAACACACTTCTCCTCACTCAAACCTCCCACATGCTCCCATAAACAATACCCACATTGCTTTTACGCAAACTCCACCAAAAAGAAAGCTGGGGTCCTTATAGCCATACACTCTACAGTAGTGTTTCAAGTAATCCACTCAGAATTGGACACCCAGGGCAGGTTCATTATTCTTCATGCCTCGTTTAACCACCACATCATGACTGTGGTAAATATTTATGCTCCCAACACCCATCAGTCCCAGTGTTACAAAACCATTATGCAAAAACTCCAAACCTTCCGCACTCACCCTTTGATCATATGTGGGGACTTTAATCAGATTGTAGATCCCACTCGTGATACCTCTAATCCTACCAGGAAACCATCCTCAGCCCTACCAGATCTCCTCCACTCAGAAGACCTATATGATCCGTGGCGGTGTCTCCATGATACTGAGAGAGATTACACCTACTTTTCGCACACACAAAAGTCCTATTCCAGGATTGACCTGTTTCTGGTTGATAAACACACTCTACAAACCACTCAATTGGCTACCATTGGCAATATCACCTGGTCGGACCATGCACCAGTCTCCCTTCAGCTTTTCCCAGCTAACCCCAAACAAACGGGGAAAATTTGGAGACTTAACACCTCTCTGATTAATAGACCACAGCTACAGAAACAGGTCGAATCCGAACTAAGTGAGTTCTTTCAAACAAACGGCGACTCAGTTGCAAATACAACTACTTGTTGGAACGCCCATAAAGCTTATATTCGAGGTCTTCTTCTTAAATCGGGGGCCCAGGAGAGGAAAACACGCAATGCTACTACCAACAATCTGCTTAACCAAATCCGCTCCTTGGAACTAGCCCACAAAGCACATCCTTCACCCACTCTGGAAACAGAGCTGAATTGCACTAGGAAGACACTTAGTGATTATCTACACTCAAATTTTGATTTTGCACTGAAGAGGCTGAAACTTAATTTCTATGCCCACCACAACAAACCGGGGGCATGCTTCGCAAAACAACTGAAAAGGCATCTCGTACACGCCAAAATTCCCTACCTCACCTCTCACAATCATAGTAAGCTTACCAACCCTAAGGATATAGCTGATCGTTTTGGCCAGTTTTACACCAAGCTTTACAACCTGACGGCCAATAATGAGACCACAGCTCCCGACCCATCTAATATCTCCAAATTTTTAGCAGATCTTGCTCTGCCCTCTCTCACCCAGGAACAGGTGGACTTACTCTCTAGTCCCTTTTCCCTAATGGAATTACACCAAACCATTGCATCTTTGCCCCTACACAAAGCTCCAGGCCCGGACGGGTTCAGCAACGAGTACTATAAGCAGTTCTCCGCCCTGCTAGCGCCCCACCTACTACACTCCTTGAATTTTACATTTACTACGGGCACCATCCCACCTGAGGCCCTGGCGGCCATCATTACTACTATTCCTAAGCCAGGTAAAGCAATGGATGATCCGGCTAACTATAGACCTATCTCCCTGCTGAACTCGGATACTAAAATATATGCTAAGATGTTAGCCACACGACTATCCTCTGTCATCTCTCAACTAGTACACCCCGATCAAGTGGGCTTTATTAACGGTAGGCAAGCCTCTGATGGGACCCGCAGATATATAAACTTACTTCAGTGGGCTGAACATCACAAAACGCCCTCTCTGTTCATCTCATTAGATGCAGAGAAGGCGTTTGACAGGGTGGACTGGACATTTCTCAGAGCAGTCCTACTCAAATTCGGCTTTTCTGGTATGCTCTTGGAAGCAATAATGGTGCTATATACTTCACCCAGCGCTAGGGTGGTGACTTCGGGCATTTTATCTGACCCTTTTCCAATCTCTAATGGTACCCGTCAAGGTTGCCCCCTATCGCCACTCATCTTCACTCTAGTCATGGAGCCGCTAGCACAATCTACTCGAGCCAATCCTCTTATCCGGGGTATTGAGATTAAAAACCACGCCCATAAAATTGGAGTCTACGCAGATGATGTCATTGTGTCCATCACTAATCCCAAACAGTCACTCCCACACCTACATCACACTTTGGACCTCTTCAGTGCGATATCCCTATATAAAATTAACTGTTCCAAGTCTTCCATGATTGGTACCAACATCAAACCACATCTCAGAAGTGACATTGCGCAACTCACTTCCTTCTCCTGGGCCCCCAACTCTGTCTTAACTTATTTAGGGATAAGCCTGATATCACCTACCTCTCAATTACTCAATATGAACCTTTCACTCCTGCTTGCCAAACTGCATCAAACCATACAAAATCTACGCAATGCCCAAGCTTCCTGGGCTGGAAAAATAGCCCTAGCCAAGATGTATCTATTACCACACGTGATCTACACATTCCGGACACTACCTGTTCCATTCCTCACCTCTCATCTCAACAAACTTCAGGCAACTCTTCACACCTTCATATGGAATGGCAAACGGTCGAGGCTCAACAGAACTACGCTTTGCAAGCCGATCGCGGCTGGAGGCATGGGAGCCCCCAATCTCACAGCATATTACAGAGCTAATATTCTGGAACAAACCAAGCGTTGGTGGATCCAGGATACCACGCTCCCATGGCTACAGATAGAACGATCAGCTCTCTCAGCATGTCCCAAACTGACCCTCAGTGCACTGCTGATATATCCACACAAACCAGCTTTGTATCTTGACACGATTAATGTTACCCTCGGAACTTGGCAAGCGATATCGCAACAGTCTCATGGTATTCCCCTAACTATCCTGCATAACTTACCCTTACAAACCCTGCATTACGTCTTGCAGGACATTCCCTTACAAAATTGGATTACAGCTGGGATCTCCACACTAGGAGACCTTTACCAAGACTCTATGCTGCTCTCCTTCCAGCAAATTCAACAGAAGTACCATATCCCACACAAAGACCTCTTCAAATTCCTGAGAATTCGCTCAGTGCTATCAAAAGTAAGCTGGTCTGAAGTTCCAACATTGCGAAACATACTGCAATTCTACAAAGGAGCCCACCCACTTTCTAGAGGCATCTCCTTCTTCTACAAATTACTCACCAACCCAGACCCCAATTCCAAGACTCCCACTATGCTTAAGTGGGAACAACGACTAAACTGCTCATATACCGCCCAACAATGGCGCAGCGCCTTGAGATTACCCTCTCGCCTCTCTCGCTGTTGTACCCACTGGCAAGGGACCCAAAAAATATTCCATGAATGGTACCTCACGCCACAAAAGCTGAATAGGATCTACCCAGCGACACCAGACATGTGTTGGAGGTCCTGCAACCAACCTGCATCAGCCTTTCACATCTGGTGGTCTTGCCCCAAGTTGAAATCTCTCTGGAATACTATTTCAAAGCTCCTATCTTCTGTAGTACTCACCCCAGTCTCGCTTTCTCCACAAATGCTACTGCTTGGCCTAGATGTTGACTCCTGGCCGTCACCTGCACAAACTGTTCTGTCTCACACTCTCTTTGCTACTAGATCACTTCTAGCCAAAAACTAAAAGTCACCCATTCTTCCATCTCTCCCGGAACTCATTTCAGCTATCAACAATCAAGGTGAGATGGAACTTATGTACGCCAGAGCTCACCTTCAGATGCCTAAATTTTTGAAGCGGTGGTCTCTTTGGCTTGCCCAACCCAAGTGTTCTTTGTCACTCTGATCTCAGCCAACATTGACTGTCAACTTAATTCCGGAACAACGTCGACGATTTCCATGTATGAAGAGCACTGGTTTGTTCAATTCTCAAATGGATCGAATATATATGCATACTGAACATTCTGACTTTGCCTCCACCCTTTCACTGTTTCTTTCTTATTCACCTTTACTATTACTGTTGCTTTCGTATCAGGCGACACCCAATGACAGAGGCGATTTTCGAATCAGTCGGTTGCGCTGCCTCTCCCGCCTGACACAACATGTTCCCGTTGGGGTGTCTGTGAGGGACAGGTGCAACCTTGGTCATTCCAATCGCCAAGCCTCTACCACATTTCCATAGTGTTTATTTACTAAAATGTATGTTTATATATGCACAATGGTTGATTTTCATGTTTTCTCAACGTTGGCAGTACTTCGGTACAGCTATGCTTTAATCTCTCTGTATGTTCATGAAACTTTTAAAAATTAATAAAGATTATTATATAAAAAAAAAGACACAATAGATCAGACCTGCACTGCTGGGAAAGTTGTAAGAGCAGGAATGTAGTTCGCTCAAGGTGGTGGCTGCATATAAGGGGCAGCGGGATAACGATTCGTGGTCATCCGGGAGATGGCCCACAGCAAGTTCGCATGCAGGGTAATCCAGTGTGGGGAGATTGAGTGGTTAAGTTCCCATATGCCGCCAGCCTGATTCTGGAAGTGCAGTTTGGTCAAGTTAGCTAGGGAAGAAAATGTTCATTACCTAGTCCAGTAGTCGCCTCAGAGTTGCGTGGGTGAGCCCGCTCTGTATTTATGTTGGACTTCCAGCAGGGTTGTAGAAAACAAGAAAAAAACAGAGAACAGAGAACTTATAACAGTAGATAACATGGTATGTCAAGAGGGGCTAGAACGATAGTGGAGATCTGGGTAGTTAGTCTCTTCTAGGTCTTCAGTGAACCGGGGAGGCCGGGTTGCTTTCTCCGCCCGAAGGTCTTCAATTGGCAGGTGGCGAGGAGTTGCGTGCAGACAGACGCCTTTTACGAGGAGTGGCTGTGGGGCCATGTTGCTGAAACTTCATCGATTCTTCTATGTTTTGGGCCGTGAGTCGTGGGCTTTGATGCCAGTCTCGGATATCAATAAAGGGGATGTCGAGCCTTTCACAGACACGTTCCATATCCTCAGGGACTCACAGCTGGGCGGTGCATCCAGGAGGGCCAGCAGAGAGACAAAAGGGAAATTTCCATCTATATGGAATGTCTCTTTCCTGTAGCACCTCCAATAAGGGGCGAAGGTTCTTAATTTCTGTGCCATTGTAGAGGATTCTATCTTTGGCCTTGGCTTTGCATAAGATCTCCTTAATTTGGAAGTTGTTGATATGGCCAATGATATTCCTAGGAGGGTCTGTGTCTCTGCGTCTTGGTCACAGGGCATGATGAAGGCAATCCATTTGAATTTGTGTCTCTAGGAAAACCCCTCTTACTGATAAGGTAACCCTCTACTTCCCCCTAAAGGGACCATTACCCAAATAAGGGAGAGATAAATAATATTTCCCAACCAGGATGCATTTCTTTCCTTATATCAGTGACACTGTGTGCCAAAGTTTCACAAGGGGTCACCTTGACAAGAAGATGAGCAAAAAGAAAAAAAAAAGAAAAACTAACAGAGGTTCTACTTTTTCCAATTTCTATAAAACCAAAAAGAAAAAAAAAGTTATTTGCTTAAGTTGGGTTAAAGGAGAAGTACAGCCAAAGCTCATTTGGCAGTACTTCTTTTGATCACAGCTGTGCAGTTTGTTTTGCACTCCTGTGACCCGTTTTTAGCAGACAGAGGTCTGACATCACAGAGTCAGTCCAGGCTTGGAAAGGATCACGACTATATGGTCGGGTCCGCCCACATGCCTGGGCCGGCACCAGGCTAAGCCTCTCAGCAAGCCACTGAGAGCCTGACCTGAGCCAGCTGCTCCCATCCCTTCTACAGCCCAGCATTCCAGTGAGCTCGGAGGGCTGACAGTCACCAGCTCTCTGCTCACGGAACTTAAGAACCAAGCGATAAGCTCTGTTAGGGCCGTCGTGGGACATATGCAGCATCAGACTGATGCTGCATCCATGTAGGTAAGTGTGATTCAGAAAAAAAAAATATTTCCTGTACTTCTCTTTCAACAGTGTTTTAAAATAACAAAATCAGCTTCATTGTAAACAATTGTAAACAATTATAGGGTCAAATGCTAGCTTGTTGCATGCTGTAAACATCACCCTCTCCATTGTTTGAGTAAAGTGAAAGGGCTTCTGAGGTTTATAGATTTAGCTTCTGTTTATCCTAACAATGTTCTGGGATGCAAAATGAATATGATACACCACAGTGCACAATAGTTTGTGTGTCATACTTCCTTATTGTTCTACTATTTGAATGGGTGAGAGGAAAAAATAATGTTCTGCATCGTATAAACTGGCTGCAGAGATAGCAGTTGATTTCTGATGTATTTATTGTTATATATTTCACCTGCAAAATCTATCATTTAAGCCCATAATGCAATAAAAGTCTTTTACACGTGTGAAAAATGGAATGTTAGTTAGATAAGGACAATCAAAGTATTCTTTTTTTTTTCAGCAGAATGTGGTGCTCCACAGAGTATTGCAG
The DNA here is from genome assembly GCA_018402905.1 of Glandirana rugosa. Lineage (NCBI taxonomy): Eukaryota > Metazoa > Chordata > Amphibia > Anura > Ranidae > Glandirana > Glandirana rugosa. The sequence goes on along the minus strand of BLSH010188086.1, from coordinate 352,797 downwards.
GAGAAATAGATACTAGACAAAGATGCACATATAAGATAAATATGTAATTCAATTATTTATTATATAATTGTATATATATATATATATATATATATATATATATATATATATACTGTATATATTTATTTTTATTTTTTATTTTTTTTTAAGAATAATAAACTTTTTTTTTGTTTTGAAGCAAAATAAATATGGTTTTATTATAGGAGACTTTTTTGTAACTTAGACAAGCAACATTCTGAAATGGCTCAGGTTAGAGAAGTAATAAAATGTAAAAAAAAAAAAAAACCCTGTTACATTCAAAAGTCTCAGATAAGATCTTCTGTGAACTACTGTGATACTTTATGCCTAAAAAAAAATCACAGTTTTGATGATTTTGGTCTTTACAGCTCATTATAACAAAATTTTGACAATATGTCAGACTATACAAAGGTGTAATAATACACAGCAAATTATTCATTTCACTATAGCTCTTTTTTTTGGGGGGGGGTTTAATTTGATTTATTTTGCCTGGATGCCATTTGAATTGCACTTTTTTTTTTTCCATAAAAACTTTATTGATCGATTTAAGATAGAGTACATACACGTTCAGCCACAATTAATAACACAATCAAATCAGAGATGGTGAAGAGATAAGAAATTGCTTGAATAAATGTGGATTTCAGATGCAATCCCATTACACATTGGGGCGTAACCTGTAATCATTCTTATGGAAAAGCTCTGTGTATGTTGCCGTTGAGGTGAGCGTGTGTTTAAGGTTTTATGCCAAAGGTAGAGGTAGCGGGAACTGAGAGGGTGGGGGGCGGGGGGGAGGGGAGTCAGTGTGAAAGCCTAATGCTGGGTTATGGGGATGGGTAAAAGGTACTTCCCGTTATCTGCTTAAGGGGTCTGCCATATCTGGCCACACCATATCCCAGCATCCGTTACCAGACATCTAGGGGTGTTTGGGGGAGTTCATAGGTGGACTGCTCGATATTCATTGGTATTTTGAAAGTGGGTCCAGCATGCCCACATCTTTCTAAATTTATCCGAGTTATCAAGGGAAGTGGCGATCAGCTCCTCCATGTCCCTAACTCTGTTTAGCCGAGAGAACCAGTCTTTCAGCGTTGGGGAGCGAGTTTGTCTCCATAAGGCTGGGATACACATCCTGGCCGTGTTTATCATATGCATCGTGAGAGATTTCCTGAATGAGTGTCTTAGAACTCTCGAGTGTTGCAGCAAGTATTGTTGAAAGGAGAAATCAATGGCATATGTGGTGACCTGTTGGATTATTTTATGGACTTGGGACCAGAATGGTTTGATTTGGGGGCAATCCCACCATATGTGTAGCATTGAACCCGGTAAGGAGTTGCATCTCCAACATATATTGGACACCTGAGGGTATATCTTGTGGAGATATGAAGGGGTCCTATACCAGTGGGTTATAATTTTGTAATTGTGTTCTTGCGTTGTAACATTCAGTGAGCCCTTATGAACTGTGGAGCAGATGTCTTCCCAATCCGATTCGGTGAGGGGGTTTTCTGAGTCTTTGTCCCAGAGTTTAGTGAATTGTGGGGATAGGTCTGGGCTGGTGGATGATAGGAGGGCGTGGATTTTTGAGATTGAGTGATTTTGAGGGGGGGTGAGGTGCAAAGTTGCTCGAAGGGGGTGAGCTCATGATTGAATTTATCTTTCGTTCTCGGGTCATTAAGGTAGTGTCTGGCCTGAAGGTACGACCACAGGGGTAGCGAAATGCTCGCTTCGCTATCTGTTAGGTTGGTTTTGGTGCGGAATTTCTTTTGAGAAAAGAATTGGTAGGTCTTTGGATGGGAGTCACGGTTACTGTCCCCCAGGAAACCTGTTTCTAGGCCCGGGGGGAAGTCGGGGTTATTCCTGATCGGGGTCATGGGGCCTGGTATTGAGGTCAGAAGCCCAGCTTTGGATTTATGGAGACATTGTAGAGAGGACCGGATGGAGGGGTGGTCTTTGAGAGTAGGGGGCAGTTCGGTGTTGGGGGACCATGCTAAATCGGTAAGAGCACCCTGGGCCCATGATTGTTCCAATGTGACCCAATCTTTACATTCCCCGTGTACATGCCAGTCCATCACCCTTGTCAGAAGTGCGGCTCTGTGGTATTGCTCAAAGGAAGCCCTATGCACCCTTTGTGTTTAGGGCAAGAAAGTTTCCCTAGACTGATCTGCGGAATGTAACCCATCCAGATAAATGAGCGTAGGAGAGTACGTATGGAAGAGAAGAAAGTTCTAGGTAAGGATGTGGGGATAGCTTGCGCAAGATACAGAAAACGTGGGCGGATTGTCATTTTAACTGCGGCCACCCTCCCAAACCACGATAGGGAAGTCTTTTCCCAGGTTGCTAAGTCTGATCGGAAGTTTCGCAGTAGAGGGTGAAAGTTCAAGAAATATAATTTTTGGAGCTTGGCAGGCAGTTGGATGCCAAGGTAGATGATCGCCTCCTTTTGCCAGGTGAATGGGAAGGAGTCCATACAATGTTGCGCTAGGGCTTGGGTGATATTTTGCGCAGTAGACTTGTGAAGATTTATCTTGAAATTGGAGATGTTACCAAAACGTCTGAATTGTTCAAGTAGGTTAGGGAGGGAAATCCTAGGATTGGAGAGAAAGAGTAGAATGTCGTCAGCGAAGGCTGACGTTTTATACTCTCTACCTGCAATCTTGATGCCAGATATGTTTGGATTTGATCTTATACAATGTAGAAACGGCTCTAAAGTTAATATGAAAATGATTGGGGAGAGCGGGCAACCTTGCCGTGTTCCGTTGTGAATGGAGAAGGCGCCTGACAGGTGACCGTTAACCTTGACCCTGGTGCATGGGTTCGAATAGAGGCTTAAAATGCTGGTTGTCATGAAGGGGCCCAGGCCAATGGACGACAGAGTCAAGCTCATGTAGTCCCAGGCCACCCTGTCCGCATCAGTGGAAAGGCAAAAACCTTCTGTGGTGGAGTTAGCAAGCCAATGTAGAATATTTATAGCTTTCGTGGTGTTATCGTGGGCCTCTCTACCTGGGACAAACCCCACTTGATCTTGGGAGATCAGGTTAGGGAGGAACTGCTGTAAACGGGTGGCTAGTATTTTGGCATAAATTTTTATATCGACGTTTAGGAGTGATATTGGTCGGTAATTTTGGACTTTCATACTGTCTTTTCCTTTTTTGTGTATTATTGTGATGTGTGCTTCCAATAGTTGGGTTGGGGGGGGGGGTTTGGGCTTGCGGGAGTGGATTGAAGCTGGTTAAGAAGTGGGGAATAAGTATATCTCCAAAGCTTTTATAGTACTGTGTCGTGAGGCCATCTGGCCCGGGGCTTTTGCCTGGCTTCATACTTTTCAGGGCTACTTGGAATTCCTCCTGGGTGATAGGTCTCTCTAAAAGAAGGGCATCATTAGAGGGTATTTTTGGCATTCCATGGGCTGCTAGGTAATTCGCAAGCAACTGAGTCCGTGACTGTGTTAAGGGGTTTTCAGGGGGAGAGGGGATATGTGGTATAATTCTGTATAATAGTTCACAAATTGTTGTGCTATCTCCTCAGTTTTATGGTAATTTCGGCCCTTATTGTCTCGAATTTGAATGATCGTCGTTTGAGCTTTCCTGTCTTGCAGCAGTCTGGCCATAAGTTTCCTGCTTTTATTTGCATACTCGTAGTATAGTTTTGTCGTTAGAAGGTATCTGCGTGTGATCTGTTAGCCTAACAACGCAAGGAGGTCGTGTCTGACCCAGAGCATCCTAGAGTACACTTGGGCTTCCTTGATTTGTTTATGTGTTAGTTCTAGCTTGTGTATCTCGGAGGTGAGGGCCCTTATGATGTCTTGTTTTTGTTTTTTGATTTGGGAGGCTATGGCAAAACATTCACCTCTTAGTATACATTTATGGGCTAACCACTGAATTGTGGGGGACGTCTCGGTTGAGGTGTTGGTCTGGAAGTACTCTTGTAAGGTGCGCTTCAATCTGGTATAATGTGTCGGGTCATTGGTGAGGGACGGATTGAATTGCCAGGTTTTGGATTTGGATTCTGGATGGTGGTCTGGGAATTTTAATGTCAGAGTCACGGGATGGTGATCGGGGAGGTACATGGGCTCTATGCTCGCTTGGTGTAGAAATGTCAGATCTGGCTGGGAGAGAAAGAGATAATATATGCAAGAGTATTTATTGTGGGGGGGGGGGGGGTGAGAAGAAGGTGAAGTCTTTGGTGTCTGGGTTCAGCGTTCTCCAGGAATCTTGTAGGAGTAGGGAGTTGAGTTTGGATTCTATTTGCTTTAAAGCGTGATAGGGTATCGAGGAGGAATTAGTGGATGAGTCTACATTCGGGTTCAAGGGAACATTTAGGTCTCCTCCAAAAATGATCAGGCCTTCGTGGAAGGGGATTAATAGATGGACCACAGACTTGATGAACGAGACCTGGGATACGTTGGGGCAGTATACAGGGAGTGCAGAATTATTAGGTAAGTTGTATTTTTGAGGAATAATTTTATTATTGAACAACAACCATGTTCTCAATGATTCCAAAAACTCATTAATATCAAAGCTGAATATTTTTGGAAGTAGTTTTTAGTTTGTTTTTAGTTGTAGCTATTTTAGGAGGATATCTGTGTGTGCAGGTGAC
>BLSH010188086.1:337824-347850 GCA_018402905.1 Glandirana rugosa | reverse complement strand
TCGGATGATGGTTAATTCGTATAATCCACTACACGTAGAGTCATCACTCTTCCCCACACCAAATTACTGTAGTTGTGGGATATAGTCCACACGTATTAATAATCCGTTGAAGGAAAGGAAACCGTTTTACCCAGTTTTCTTCCTGAACTGTCCGAGGCTTTTCAGTTTTTATCACTCTATAGAACGCCTCCCTACGTCGTGAGAATTTTAACGGTTCGAAGACTTCGCAAAGTAAGTTTTATCGGTTGTCCCAGTGTTCTTCGCACACCTTTTTGGTTCCGCGTTTTATTGACGGGCACTTGACTCTTTTCAGTTCGCATGTCGACGGTTCTACGGTGAACGGTGGTCAAAACGGTATAAAGTCTCGACGTTGTAGTGACCTCACGGGTTTTCGTGTTCCACACGTTACATCTTGGCAGCTGTACGCTTGACTTTTCTCAGTTCACGGGCAGTTATTTTGCGCCTTGGTTTTTCCACACGCTTCTTGTGACCCTGTTGGCTATTTTGAATGAAACGCTTCAGAAGCTTGGCAATTTTAAGAGTGCTGCATCCCTCCGCAAGATATCTCACTATTTTTGACTTTTCGGAGCCTGTCAAGTCCTTCTTTTGACCCATTTTGCCAAAGGAAAGGAAGTTGCCTAATAATTATGCACACCTGATATAGGGTGTTGATGTCATTAAACCACACCCCTTCTCACTACTGAGATGCACATCACCTAATATGCTTAATTGGTAGTAGGCTTTCGAGCCTATACAGCTTGCAGTAAGACAACATGCATAAAGAGGATGATGTGGTCAAAATACTCATTTGCCTAATAATTCTGCACACAGTGTATGTTCGCGAATGTCATCGGCTTGTCGTAGACCATGTCTTTCACAAAGATATACCTGCCTTCTGGGTCAGTCAAGTGGTCTTTAACTGGTTCCCGACCGCGCGCCGTCTTTTCACGGCGGCAGTCGGGGAGCCCTGCGCGAATCGCCGTAAATAAGCGGCGATTCGCATTTGGCCACCAGAGGGCGCGCGCGCCCGCGCCCGCCGCACTCCTGGGGAGTCCGCCGGAGAGCCGCGATGAGCGCTACAGGGAAAAGAATGGGGAACCGCCGATGTAAACACAGCGGTTCCCCGCCCTGTCAGTGGGGCATGAGAGATCTACTGATCCCTGTCACTGGGATCAGTTAGATCTCTCATGCCCATGTTAGCCCAACCCCCCCACAGTAAGAACACACCCAGGGAACACAGTTAACCCCTAGCTCTCCCCCTGCAGGTTAACCCCTTCACTGCCAATGACATTTATACAGTAATCAGTGGACATTTAAATTTCTGATCGCTGAATAAATGTCATTACCGCTAAAAATCGCAGATCGCCGCCATTACTAGTAAAAAAAAACAGAAATGAATTCTCATCATCCGTAAACGCGGCCACTTTCGCGCAAACCAATCAATAAACGCCGATTGTGATTTTTTTTATCGCAAATATGAGGAATTATATAAATCGGCCAAAAACGGTGAAAAAAAATGTTTTTTATATATTTTTTTTGGATTTGAATTTTAGCAAAAAGTAAGAAATTTGGGTTTTTTTGCAAAATGGTCGCTCTTCTTTTGTTTATAGCGGCGATAAGAAATGACGCAGAGGCGATCAAATACCACCAAAAGAAATCTCTATTTGTGGGAAAAAAAGGACGCAAATTTTGTTTGGGTACAACGTTGCACGACCGCGCAATTGTCAGTTAAAGCGACACAGCGCCGAATCGCAAAAAGTGCTCTGGTCCTAAAGTGCAAAATTCTTCCGGGGCTGAAGTGGTTAAATGTGAAGGGAAGATTTTTAGAGAGCAGGATTGCCACTCCTTTAATTTTTGCGGAGGAGGATGAGGCGTGGTAAATTTTTGGGTAAGAAGAGTTCGTCAGTTTAGGTATATTGGGACCTTTGAAATGCATTTCCTGAAAAAAGGCCACTTGGGCATGCTGTTTGGAAAGTTCACGAAGTACCAATGATTTCTTCTCAGGAATGTTTAGCCCCTTGGCGTTCAGCGAGAATATTTTTAATGTGCTTGAGGAGGGCATGTTTCCGTGCTATATGTTGGAGGTACAGCTGAATGTAATCAATGTCAGAGTGGTGTGGAGACAGATAGAATGGGTGCTCGTGTCTGCTTATATAAGTTGGAAGGGGGGGTTCTGGATAGATTGGGGGGGTGGGAGAGGGGCCCTTGGGAGGGCCAACTGGGAGGGGGTATTGGGATGGTATACGGCTAATAGGCTATCTTGTCTTGGGTGGGCAGGGGAAGCTGGGCTTGGAGTGCTCTGTGCTGTTGTGGGGGGTGGATGGGCTAGTTCAGCGTCGCGTTGATTCGGGGTGCACTCTGGAGGTGTGTTGGGAGTTTTGAGAGGGTGACGTCCTCTAAGTTCGTTCGATCCCCCCATTGTCTGTCGGTTTGGAACTGGTGAGCTAAATGAACCAGAGATGGTTAGAGAAAAGATGTATGGGCTATGCTAGGTTCAGTATTTATCGGCTGGAGCGGTATCAGATGTATGGGGGTTTTAGTTCATACAAAAGTGGAAGAGGAGCTGTTAATATTGCGAGCAGAGTTGTGGTATTTGATTGATGGGGGGTGGAAAGGAGTGATGTGTGGGCTAATGTGATTGTGATTCCTTGTTGTCGTCCTAGTTACACGGCGCAGTGGCTGGAGGTGGACGATGTGTCTCATATCATGGAAGGTGCCCTGGCGGTATCGACAGGGACGTGTCACGTTAGATTCTAGTCTGTGAACAGTGCGTAAAGACGCTACATCATACAACTGACAATCAATAACCTAAAACAGGACTGTGCTAAATGGATAAGAAACAGGAGCACAAGATAAAGCAAACAAAAAAGTGGCAGCACCCTGGGAGGGGAATTAGGAGTATGATCAAGCAGGTTGGGATCTCCGAGCTGGGACTGACCCTGCGCAACCGGTAGGCGGGTTGTGGGTAAGGTGTTTTATGGAAAGGAACAGTAAGAATTTCTCCGAGTGTGTCCTGCCTGAAGGGATTGGACTATTTGTCAACATTCATGCGGGTACCGGAGCCCAGTGGTCGGGCAGTGTCAGTCTCATGCCCCTTATTGAAATACAAAGAAAACAATGAAAAGCATAAAATAAACAAAATATGCAAATGCGAACGAGAACATTAACATATTGCTCTTCACCCCAACCGTATAGGTAGTAGAGTGAAAAAGAACTTAGTGCCACCCGTATGCCTGAGCAGGTGCGTGCTGCTGGCATCCTATCTCCTGGAGATGTTGTGGTCCCTTCACAAGGTCCCTTGGGACAGCCTAAGGGCTGAGACAGAAGTTTGTCTGTCTCAATGGGTTAGAACGGCAGCTTGGATAGTTTAAGGACCATGATCGAAATTGTCGGCCCAAGGTGAGGGTCCTGAGAGGGGGCCTTGCCAATGGCCTTTCAGATAGGAGGAGAGGCTCACCTTGGAAGTATCGAGGCGAGTACTGGTGACGAGAGGAAGGGATTCCTCTTGGGGTCTCCTAGTTTGTTTGAGTGTAATGGGCTGTCTAGGTCAGCGATAGGAAATCATACAGTGACAGGTTCATCCTCTAGACTATGAACAGGCCCTACATTAGGTTTAAAGTGTTGGTTCCAGGTATGATTAGGAGAGCCTGCTATGGGGGTACTCCACTAGGAGTGCCAATCTTGAGCTAAAAGTTCTGACTTGTATATTCACTGAAGATGGTTTTAGAACACTAATATGGCTCCATGCGGCTGAAACAGGCTTTTCCCACACACTGTGAAGATGATTTTAGAACACTAATATGGCCCCATGTGGCTGAAACAGGGTTTTCCCACACACTTTGAAGATGATTTTAGAACACTAATATGGCTCCATGTGGGTGAAACAGGCTTTTCCCACACACTTTGAAGATGATTTTAGAACACTAATATGGCTTCATGCGGCTAAAACAGGGTTTTCTGACACACTTTGAAGATGATTTTAGAACACTAATATGGCCCCATGTGGCTGAAACAGGCTTTTCCCACACACTTTGAAGATGATTTTAGAACACTAGTATGGCTCCATGTGGGTGAAACAGGCTTTTCCCACACACTTTGAAGATGATTTTAGAACACTAATATGGCTTCATGTGGCTGAAACAGGGTTTTCGCACACACTTTGAAGATGATTTTAGAACACTAATATGGCTTCATGCGGCTGAAACAGGGTTTTCCCACACACTTTGAAGATGATTTTAGAACACTAATATGGCTTCATGCGGCTGAAACAGGGTTTTCGCACACACTTTTAAGATGATTTTAGAACACTAATATGGCTTCATGCGGCAGAAACAGGGTTTTCGCACACACTTTGAAGATGATTTTAGGACACTAATATGGCTTCATGCGGCTGAAACAGGCTTTTCCCACACACTTTGAAGATGATTTTAGAGCAGTAATATGGCTCTATGCCCCTGCAATAGGCTTTTCCCACACACTTTGAAGATGATTTTAGAACAATAATCTTTCCCTTAAAGCAACAGCTGGAGGCTTTCCCTGTACAACTTGGAGATGATTTTAGAATCTAAAATCATCTCCTAGTTCTATAGGGAGAGGTTCCTACTGTTGCTTAAAGGGACAGATTATTGTTTCTTGCACAAAATTAAAAAGTGCATCTACATTGCTGGTTTAAAAAAAAAAAATCCAAAAATAAAAAAAAACAGTGTTGGCTACCTCCTCCTCCACCGCCACTTTCATCGCCTCCTCAACTTCCAACTCCACATGCACCTCCATTTTTGATTTTTTTATGTGATTTTAGCTTAAAAATTATTTTAAGTTATTTCCCTATCCCCATTTCTTTGTAGGGCACTTGTCCGACCCTTACCCCCCCATTTTCCTTCCTTTTGCAGACCTCTAGGACTTTCCAGGACTTTGTTACAGCCATTTTTGTGCCTAAAAGTTCGGGTCCCCATTGATTTCAATGGGTTTGGGGTCCGGGTCAAAGTTCGGATCAAGTCTGGACCCGAACCCGGACTTTGTCCCGAAGTTCGGCCGAACCTGCAGAACCCGAACTACCAGAGGTTCGATCAACTCTACTTGAGATCAATTTTTTTTATTTGAGGCTTAGCAATCCTGAGGTTATGGACTTGCAATGTGATTGGAACAAACAGTATGGTGTTAGAAATGCATCATGGATAGTGATGGAATTGATCCCCGGGGCCTTCCAGAGGGAGTGGGGGCCCATCTACAAGCAGAGAGAAATGCATAGAAAAATAAAAACAGTTTGGGAAAAGCATGTTTTTTGCTAGGTTGGCACTATTACTGTTTCCATTTTCTAAAAGGCATTGATGCCCTTCCTTACTCCCACTGTGCTGCAGTGCTGCTAAGCTTGTTTTTTGTTATGATAGACTGAAGAGGGGATCACTTGCAGATAGGTAGGCCAAGGAGGAGGGAGTTACAATAGTCAAGGCGAGAGATAACAAGGGAGTGAATACGTTTCTTAGTGGTTTCAACGGTTAGAAAAGGACATATTTTGGAGATGTTACAAAGGTAAAGTCTGCAAGATTTGGACAGCAATTGGATTTGTGGCTGAAAAGATAGGTCAGAGTTCAGGATTACACCTAACACCCTGGCATTAGGGGAGGGACTGATGGTTGTAAATTTGATCCTGATGGAGAAGTTAGGGGAGTGGGCACAGGCCGGAGGAAAAATTATGAGCTCAGACTTGATTGTCATATTGTTATTTTGAAATGTTAAGGAGAAGCTGTTTTCATATGCAGAAGATTGCCATTACAAGCATTAACTCATTGCATTACTTTGTGTAACCTCCTCTAGTTGAACGGCTACTGTAACTTCCAATATATATGGATATGTTTTCATATCTAACTGTACAAATATCCTATTGTGTACCTTGTTTACAACAATTATTAAAATCATTCGAAAAGAGAAACATCAGGTCTCCTACCCTGCCAGATAGAGCTGTGTTGTGTGCAAGAGCCGAGTAACTCTCCAGAATGGATAGACATAAATGAAAATCTTTTGATTCACAAAACAGCTCTTATACATGGATTTCGTATTTGTATTTACCCATTTACGTAAAGTTCAACTTTAAAACATCATTACCTGGGAATAACGATGTGAAACCACCCTGTCATAAAAGTGCTTAAAAATAAAAAAATATTTAAATAGATTTCACCTATAAGATCTTGCATATAATCTTGGAAGTAGACTACACACATGCATTATACATTTTCTAAAAGCATATTTATTGAGTACATTTATAGGAACCACTTTGTGCTTTAACAGTATTTTGACCTGGCCCTGTAAAGTTTAAGAAATAAAGAAGGGATGCTATTAAAACTGGTTAAATGCATTGCAAATTCCTGCATATTATATGTTTCAGATCTTTTTCTAAAGGGTTGGAAGATCAAACATTTTATACTCAACAATTTTATACAATGTAAAGTATACAGTACATCCCAAATAGTGCTTCCTCCTCTATTTTCAGCACTCTTTTCACCTACAAGTGTTGATATCACTCCATAGGAGCTATGATATCTACCTTCCCTAACATTTGAAAACTCAGTTTTCTTACCATTCAGCTACAGGTGTTGATACCAGTCATTTGGAGCCTTGATGTCTTTCTTCTCTAACTTTTTAAGTTGAAAGGACAGCTTCAGTAAGAAAAAAAGAGGATGAACTTATTGTATATCAGGTAATGATTGCCAGAAGTACATGTTCTGAGGATTAAAGAGAAACTATCAAAGTACTGTATACTGTACTGTATACATACTACAGAAATTAAATAAAAGAACAGCGATTATAGGGGAGCAGTCTCAATGTGATATAGATGACTCTTCTTCAGAGATGTCTGTAGGAAAACACTACCTAACAATGGAGATATATGAAAGGATATCAACTGCTGCATATAAACCAGGGATAGTTGTTGATGCCACCACCATGAACAATTCTGGTAACATAAAAAGCCACAGGGGCCCACCCGCTGAGAGCTCCCATCAAGGCCAACTGATATTGGTGTAGTATAAGAAAATTGATAGATGCTAATAGAAGGCTATGAGGATCTGAGAAGAAGCCAGCTGGTCAGGACACCCTCTCAGATAGTGAGTTAGGTTATATGCACTGCTGTGCTGCAGACGCCATGTCTACCTAAAGGATCTTCCATAAGCTTGAAGATATCTACTCAGTTGGTCTTTTATCCATATATGACCTGACCCTCTGATTTTCAACATCGTTGACATGGATATCAGTATTTAACTTTGCTGGAATATTTAGAGGATCTTCCCACAAGGGATCTGGCCTCAAAATACTTTCAGGGTGAAAAAGCCATCAAGCTCCTATAGACCCCTCTTGCTATAAGGCAAAGGGGGGTAAACAACATCTGTAAGTGCGGACCTTCACTCCAGTTTGCATGTGGTGGAATTGCTATTTCTGGCTCACTGGTCTACTATGTGGATGGTGGATCTTATTTACAAAGAGAGACTATAATTTTTGCGCACCAATGTTTATCTTCTATTCACATTCTTTTGGGACTTTTATAAATGAACACAGAGTCCAAAAAGTGTTGGAACATAAAAGCACTGTTTATATATACTGCATTGTCTGATATGATATACCTGTATCTGATATATTTATTTGTTTACATTTGTTATTTGCACATGGTCACTTACTGCATATTTGCAGAGGAATTTTTGGGGTAGCGCTGGTTTTCTTGCATTTCTATCATATGTGTTGTCTTATATTTTTCATGTTTTTACATACAATGTACAATAAACTTTTGATATTTTTATACAAAAATTGAGTACCGCCATAATCCCTGATAATTAGTGGTAGGGTATTGTGTGCAATTAATGATTGTGGGATGAAGTACCGGACTATTGTCCCTAAATTGAGGGTTCTCAATCGAGAACCCCCTCCCTCTATTTGAAACTATATGAGTTTTGGGTGTTAAACACCATTGGGAGTTCTATGAATACAGCCCATGTATTTTTCTTTTTTTTTTGTTATCTGTCTTTGTTGTGTGCAATATTCTGTTTTGGTTTGTCTATTTTCCCCCACTGCCCCTTCCTCAGATCCCCCCCCCCCCTGAATTTATCTTATTTCTTGTCTTCGTATACTGTTTTACTCCGGGGCCCTGACAACACCCACACTACTCAGAGGTAATTTTTTGACCTCCAATATGGCGGATTACCAGGGTACTCAATGGGGCAACCTTATGTCTAAACTACAAACTCAAATCAAGGACAGTAAAGTTGAATTTGACTTTAATGCTTTTTTCTTCTCTCTTAAAAAATTGTTGGAAACAAAATCTACCAAATACTGGCATGCTTTCTACTTCTATTTAGAGGAAAACATTAGTCCTATGGGACTATGTGTGCAGATTTTTCCAAATTTGAAACTACATGGTGTGGCCCTTTAGATATTCCCACTGATGAGTCTGACTCATCAACTATCCAGAAACAGTCCATTTTTTTAGGAGCACTAGCCTCGGACTCCAACAAAATGGTGCAAACCAACATCCAGAACTACATGGTACGTTCTCAAACCGAAGTAATTAATTAAAGGTAATAAATCTGTCATCACTTCCATTGTCCCAGCCCGAAATGGAGGTTTTATATCTGGGACTGGGGTTCCGCCCGGAAAGAGACTTTGATAGTTTTGAGACCATAAAGGACATTAATCTGTTTGCCCGAAAGCTTCTTTTGAGGGTGCTCCATCAAAAGAAGGAGAACCAGAGGGATTGGATGACCAATTTCGATTAGTCATGATATAAGAGACAGGATTTCAAAGCATTGCAGCAACTTATTGAATTACTTGAGGAGAGTGGGGACTCGGATGAGCCTGACTTAATTGACCAAATATATTTAGAATCATTGCTGGGGGCAAATGAGAACAGCTCTGATGCTGTCAACTTTCCCCTCATCAATGAGTTCAAATGTAAGTCTGCTAATTTTCCCTCCTTAATTCCTTAAGAGGGACTGGCCACATACTCCTACCATTTATGCACTACCAAAAGTACATAAGAGTCTTAACAAGCCACCATGTAGACCTATAATTAGTGTTGAGCGAACCCGGACTGTAACGTTCGGGTCCGTACCAAACTTTCGGGTGTCCGGGGCACGGACCCGGACATTTCAAAAATCGTTCGGGTTCGGTCCGGGGTTCTGCTATTTTACTCCACGTGTTGAGAAGCTGCAGGGCAGCCAATCAACAAGCGTTTCACTGGTTTGCCCTTAGAAGCCATCACAGCCATGCCTACTAATGGCATGGCTGTGATTGGCCAGTGCATCATGTGACCCAGCCTCTTTATAAGCTGGAGTCACGTAGTGCTCCAGTCACATGCTTTTGGGTTAGTGTAGGGAAAGGAAGCTGACGGCGTGAAGGAGAGAATAGAGACATTTTAAGACATTTTAAGATCTGATCCTGCATCCTGAGATAGATTACTTTACTACTGCTGTCTGTGCTGTTGCTCTGAGGACAGATAGCAGAAATTAGAGATTTCACATACCGCTGCTTTGAGATACAGATCAAACTCTGCATAAAACAACGATCGCTACGATCATGCTCAACGATCAGATTGTTGGAGGAATTTGAGATTTCAAACACCGCTGCTTTGAGTTGCAGATCAAACTCTGCATAAAACAACGATCACCACGATTGTGCTCAACGATCAGATTGTTGGGGGAATTTGAGATTTCAAATACTGCTGCTTAGAGTTGGAGATTGCAGATTAAACCAACACATGCTAGGGTGTTAGACTAGCAACACATGCTTGCATGCTAACAAAGGAATCTGTCTCAAATTAGACGTTAGAGGTTGAGATTCGTCGTCATAAACTTTAGAGTTTAAGGGGGTTGTTAGACTAGCAACTCGTGTTAGCACCACTAGCAACAAAATACGTCTCAAACTAGACGTTGAGTTTCGTCGCCACAAACTTTAGAGTTTAAGGAGGTTGTTAGACTAGCAACTCGTACTAGCATCGCTAGCAACAAAATACGTCTCAAACTAGACATAGAGTTTCGTCGCCAT
>BLSH010188086.1:315236-334926 GCA_018402905.1 Glandirana rugosa | reverse complement strand
AACCAGCCGATAGACAACGTCTTAGCAGGAGGCAGGACTTCAGCATCATGGTGCAAGAGTATGTGGGCACACGCCTACACGTACTGCCTGATGGGTCTGCCCCATTCAACTTCTGGGTCTCCAAATTGGCCACATGGCCTGAGCTTGCCGTTTATGCCTTGGAGGTGCTGGCCTGCCCTGCAGCTAGTGTATTGTCGGAACGTGTGTTTAGCACGGCAGGGGGCGTTATCACAGACAAGCGGAGCCGTTTGTCCACATCCAATGTGGACAAGCTAACCTTTATTAAAATGAATCAGGCATGGATCCCACAAGACTTGTCTGTACCTTGTGCAGAATAAACATTTAGACCGGACTCACACAGCCATTCATATACTTCTTTTTTTGAATAGGCCTCAATACAAAAAAAAACCCATGTTGGCTAACTCCTCCTACTCCTCTACCACCGCCGCTCAGACACAGTTTGAAGATGATCCACATTCACCTCCATTTTTGCATTTTTTATGTTTTTATTTTTTTAAAAATATTTAAAGTTATTTTCCTGTCCCCATTTCTTTGTAGGTCACTTGTCCCACCCTTACCCCCATTTCCTTCCTTTTGCAGCCCTCTAGGGCTTTCCAGGACTTTGTTACAGCCAATTTTGTGCCTAAAAGTTTGGTTCCCCATTGATTTCAATGGGGTTCGGTGTCCGTGCAATCGTTCAGGTTCCGTCCGGACGCGGACTTTGTCCCGAAGTTCGGCCGGACCAGCAGAACCCGAACTTCCAGAGGTTCGCTCAGCTCTACCTATAATATCCGGATGTGGCAGCCTAATGGAAAATGTGAAGGATACCATTAATTTATTACAGACAATTGAAAAGATTGATTCTCCCCGGGTGTATGGCTGGTTGCTGGGGACGTTGAGGCTCTTTACAGCAGCATACCACATGACAAGGGCATTTGGGTGATTGGATCCTTTCTTTGAGAAGTACCACTCAGGAACCATTTAATAAATTTGTGATGACGCTTCTCCAATTTATTCTACACAACAATTTTTTCTATTTAATGGCTCCCACTACCTCCAGGTGCAGGGTGTGGCACATCTTGTGCCCCCTCCTATGCCGATCTGTACCTGGGAGGGGGGTGGGAGCACGCTATTATGAATGATGAGGATCTCTCAATGTACCTGTGCCATGTGTTGTCGTGGCACAGGTACATTGATGACATCCTCATACTCTGGGATGGCCCGAGAGAGTTGCTCAATTACTTTATTGAGGTACTCTAATGAGTTCAACCTCTCTTTCACCATGACCTGCAGTCAGGAAAGGATTTCCTTTTTTGACATAGAAATCTTCATTCAAACAGATTTAACACTGGGAACCAATCTGTTTCAGAAATCCACTGCGGGCAATACCATTCTGCGCGCCAACAGCGGTCATCCAAACAGCTTCGTTCAGTTCACACCCTATGGACAATGTCTGCAATTGAAGCTAAATATTTTGTGCAATTAATGATTGTGGGATGGGGTACTGGACTATTGTCCCTAAATTGAGGGCTTTCAATCGAGAACCCCTATTAGGAAAAATGGCCATTTTCAGCCTTCCATGCGCATTGCGCACGCTCCTGTGGGTGTTCGCGTGCGCCCGTGCGCATGTGCATGCACCTGGGCACGCCAATGGCGCCAAAACACTCTATTTAGCTGGACAGCACCCTGCAGCAGATGCTGTCCGTTCTACAGCGTTCCAGTGTGTTTCACATGGCTTGTTTGCTAAGACTTCCTGTATCTGTGACCCGGCTTGCCTGACCTTCGTTTGAACTCTGCCTGCACCGACCCTCAGCCTGTCTCCGACCATGCTTCTGCTTGACACTCTTGTACCTCAGCTGCCTGTCTGTTAACGGCCCTGCCTGTACCCAACGACCCGCTTGCCTGCTCCCTTTGTACCGCACTTGCCCGTTTGTTACTGATCCGGCCTGCATCACCAATCTTCTGTCTGCACGAGCCCCTGGAGGATCCTCACAACACCATCTGCATCCGTACCAGTCCTCGTGCCCCCCTGGGAATCTCCTGTCTGCTCTATCAGGGGTTTCTAAACCAGGGCCGTAAGAGAGGTTGCCCTCTGCACAATCAGACTCCACCACCAGGTATGTTACAGAAACGGACAGCCATGTCTGAGTCTCAGCAGGGGCCCTCTCCACTGCATGAACTCTGTCAGCATTTGGACGGTCTCTCTTGAGCCGTTCAACACCTGCAAGCAGGCTACATCCAGCTGGAGACCCAGGTCCTGAAATTTGCTTCTCTTGACCCATCGGGGGCTTGTCAGCTCACAACGGACTCCATGGCCTCTTGTCCTCCGGAACCCACAGTGCCCTTGCCAGAACGGTTCTTGGGGGACCGTAGGAAGTTCAGGGCATTCCGCTGTGCCTGCAAACTTTATTTCAGCTTGCAGCTTCATACCTTCTCCCTGGAAACTACGAAGGTGGGTCTGGTGATTTCTCTACTACAAGGCGAGCCCCAATCATGGGCCCGCTGGCTCCTGGAGCAAGGAGTGCCTGAAGTATCGGACTTGTCCCAGTTCTTCCAAGCAATAGCTCGGCTGTACGAAGATCCACATCAGGCGGCCACTGCCGAAGCCGCGCTCCACGCCCTCCGACAAGGCCGCCGCCCGGCAGAGGAATAATCATCGGAGTTCAGGGGTTGGAGCACCAACATGGCCTGGAATGAAGCTGCTCTGCATCACCAGTTTAGGCTGGGCTTAGCAGACCCCCTGAAGGATGAGTTGGCCCGTGTAGGGGTGCCGGCCTCCCTGGAGAGGCTCATCGATCTGGCCATCCAGATTTATCAGCGCTTTAGAGAACGCAGAACGGAAAGTGCCAAGGTGAACCTCTGACCCTCTTCGATGCTACCTCCTGCTGCAGGATTTCCAAATGGCCCTCTGGCTGGCTCCGCCATACCCACCTCTCCTCCTCCGAGGCAGCCGGAACCCCAGCAGCGGGATGTGGTGCACCCGGCACTGACCTCCGAAGAGAAACAGCGCTGAAGAAACCAAGGCCTGTGCCTTTCCTGTGGAGAGCCGGGGCACTTCATGTGCTCCTGCCCGTCCAAATTGGAAAAATGCTTTGCCACCTCTCCACAACCAGCGCGGCTCACCTCACCCTCTCTCAGTTTCTACAATTTCCTGATGGAGCCGTTACCATCCATGCTATTGTAGACTCTGGCGCATGCAGCTGCTTCCTGGATCTAACCTTTGCTGCACAACACGGGATCCCCCTGCGACCCAAAACCCGCAGGATGGCGGTGCACCTGGCTGATGGCACAACCTTAAAGTCTGGCCTGGTCTCACAGGAGACTGCCCCCTGACCACCACTGCGCTGTAAGGGTATCAGGAGCTGCTAACGCTTGATGCTATTGCCTCTCCCATCTTTCCTGTTATCCTTGGACTGCCTTGGCTCCAGGCCTATAATCCCACCATTGACTGGTCCTCTGGGAAAGTCCAGTTTCAGTCCCAGTACTGCCAGGAGCACTGTCTTCTCCGGACCCCCGGAATGGATCCTACTCTACTAACCATGGACCTTGACCCGGAGCCTGAGATCCGTTAGCTCATCCCCAGCATCTACCATGCTTTCTTGGACGTTTTTAGTAAAAACGGGGCTGAGGTCCTTCCTCCACATAGACCTTATGACTGTCCCATTGAGCTTCTGCCCGGTGCAGAGACCCCCTTCGGAAGGATTTACCCGCTTACAGAGCTGGAACTCGGCACTCTTAAATCTTATATTGATGTGAACCTCAACAAGGGCTTCATCCGTCCATCCACCTCCCCAGCTGGGGCAGGCATCTTTTTTGTGAAAAAAAAGGACCATTCCCTGTGCCCATGTATAGACTACTGGGAGCTCAATAAAGTCATGGTGAAAAACCGCTACCCGCTTCCACTTGTTCCAGAGTTGTTTCAGCGCCCGGGAACTGCCACCGTTTTCACTAAATTGGACCTCCGGGGAGCTTACAACCTGGTACGGATCAGAGAAGGCGATGAATGAAAGACGGCCTTTCGTACCCGTTTCAGTCATTACGAGTATTTAGTAATGCCGTTCGGTTTGTGCAATGCCCCGGCCACATTCCAACATTTCATAAACGACATCTTCAGGGACTTCCTCGACCTCTTTGTCATTGTCTACCTCGATGATATTTTGATCTTCTCACCTTCCCCTTCCCTAGGGCTCCATCGCTCTCATGTCAAACGGGTACTTGGTCGCCTCCGCCAACATGGCCTTTATGCTAAACCAGAGAAGTGTGAGTTTGAGCAGGCAAGCATACAGTTCCTTGGACTTATTATTTCAGTCAGAGGCATCAAAATGGACCCTCAAAAGGTTTCTGCCATTCTAGACTGGCCTGCTCCAGTCGACAGGAAAGGAATCCAGCGCTTCATAGGGTTCGAAAACTTCTATAGGAAGTTTATCCCGGGATTCTCCTCCATCATCTCCCCCATCACGCACTTGACCAAACAGGGTATCCCATTCCGCTGGACTCCTGAGGCACAAACAGCCTTTGAAAAGCTCAAAAGACTATTCACATCTGCACCCATCCTTAAGCACCTGGACCCCGCTCTGCCCTATGTTCTGGAAGTTGATGGACCTGAGGTGGCTATTCTTTCTCAAAGGCAGGGTACTAAAGCATTGCTACACCTGTGGAGCTGTTCTCAGGCAAGCTATCTTCCACTGAGAGAAACTATGACGTAGGAGACTGTGAACTCCTTGCTATTAAAACGGCACTGGAAGAATGGCGGTATCTCTTAGAAGAGGCAGCACCTCCAATTCTAATCTATACGGATTACCGGAACCTTGAGTACCTGAGAATTGCTAAGAGACTGAAACCACGCCAAGCCAGATGGGTGTTATTCTTTGTCTGATTTAATTTCCACATCACCCACAGGCCTGGGTCGAAGAGCATCAAACCGGACTCCTTGTCACGTATGTTCAACATGCCTGAAACCTCAGTATCTCCCAACACCATGCTGTCTCCAGGAAACTTCTTGTAGTTACATGAGGATGTGCTGTCACGGATACGGCAAGCTTCCCTGGGGCCAAACCCCGTCCCTGGAACCTCCCTGCAGCTCAAGGACGGGTTGCTCTGGCATGGTACCAAGATCTTCATACCAGAGAACCTATGGACCTCAGTCTTGGACCTCTGCTATGACCACCGCCTCGCTGGGCACTTCGGGGTATGCAAGACTTTGGAACTAGTGCAGCGCACGTTCTGGTGGCCCCGAGTTGGAGAGGACTGTAAGTACTATGTGGAATCATGCACTATCTGCAGCCGGTGCAAGGGGAGTAAGACTCAGGCCTGGGGCCTCCTTAAACCATTACCTGTCCCGGAGAGGCCCTAGAGCCACATATCCATGGACTTCATTGCGGAGTTACCCCCTTCTGAAGGCTGCTCTACCATCTTTGTAGTAGTGTATAGACTCTCCAAGATGGCCCACTTTCTGCCTATGAAAGGCACACCCTCGGCCACGGAGACGGACAAAATATTAATTAAATAGATTGTCAGGTTACACGGAATTCCAACGGATGTGGTGTCCAACCGTGGCGTGCAATTTATATCCAAGTTCTGGAGGTCCCTGTGCAAGTCCCTGAAGATTGGTCTGTCCCTGTCTTCCGCTTATCATCCCCAGACGAATGGCCAGATGGAGCGTACCAATCAAACACTGGAGCAGTACCTACGTTGCTTCTCTTCATTCTCCCAGGATGACTGGGTTACGCTCCTACCGTTGGCTGAGTTTGCATATAACAACTCGGTCCACTCGGCCACTCTGAAATCCCCATTCTTTGCCAATTACAGCTTCTATCCTGCCTTCTTGTCCAACGCCTGCCCAGAAAGCTCGGTGCCAGCTGTGACTGACCTATTGGACTTCTTCACCTCCAATAACAAGCTCCTGCACGAGACAATGGCACGGACACAGGCGGTCAATAAAGAGACCTATGACAAGAAGAGGCGTGGCAAACTAAACTTGGAGCCGGGTAATCAAGTATGGCTATCCACCGTCAATTTAAGACTGGCATGCCCATCCAAGAAGCTTGGTCCCAGATTCATAGGACCCTTCCCCATCAAACAGAGGGTCAACGAGGTAGCCTATGAACTAGAGTCATTCCGCATCCACCCTGTCTTTCGTGTGTCTTTGTTAAAGCCTAAGGTCTCCGACTCCTTCCCAGATCGGAAGACAGGCCCACCGGCACCAGTACTGGTTGACGGAATGGAGGAATTTGAGGTGGAATCCATTCTGGATTGCAGGAGGAGAGGCGGCACCATCCAGTACCTGGTCAAATGGAAGGGCTATGGGCCCGAAGAGAGCTCTTGGGAGCCTGAAGAGAATTTACATGCGGAAGCCTTGATCAGGACCTTCTGGAGAAGAAACCCGACCAAGAGAGCCAGTTTGGGCATCCAGAGACTGCCCCTTGGGGGGGGGGCAATATTAAGAAAAATGACCATTTCCAGCCTTCCGTGTGCATTGCGCGCGCCCGTGCAGCCGTGTGCACGCACCTGGGTGTGCCAATGGCGCCAAAACACTCTGTTTAGCTGGACAGCACCCTGCAGCAGATGCTGTCCGTTCTACAGCATTCCAGTATGTTTCCCGTGGCTTGTTTGCTAAGACTTCCTGTATCTGTGACCCGGCTTGCCTGACCTTCATTTGAACTCTGCCTGCACTGACCCTCAGCTTGTCTCCGACCACGCTTCTGCCTGACCCTCTTTTACCTCAGCTGCCTGCCTGTTAACGACCCTGCCTGTACCGGACAACCTGCTTGCCTGCTCCCTTTGTGCCGCACTTGCCCGCTTGTTACCGACCCGGCCTGCATCACCAATCTTCTGTCTGCATGAGCCCCTGGAAGATCCTCACAACACCATCTGCATCCGTACCAGCCCTTGTGCCCCCCTGTGCTCCGGAATCTTCTGTCTGCTCTATCAGGGGTTCCTGAACCAGGGCCATTAGAGAGATTAGTACAAAGAACAATCAGCGCAGCTGAGCCTAACCTAAGAATTCTAAAACTGCCAGCTGAACATCAAAGGTAATCAACCCCAATACATGTAAAACTCCAAAAGATTCAGCACAGTAAAAACCATAAAATTGTCCAATTTGCTGAATACTATGCATATGAAAGGTGCTAGAAAGTCCAATAAATCATGCACAAAGATCCACCCGGTGTTATATATCCACACTAGACAGTGAGACAGGTCCCTCCACCAACATCCACTGTGCTCACCTCATAGTTTGACTCCAGTTTTACTAGAGGGTCAAACGCATGTTATATACCTCACAGGGTTAACTTTCAATTGCGGTATGATTCTTCAGGGATCCCTTCCTCATAACTAAGTAGCGTCCCCTGCTCAACTTGGGAGGACCCGGTCCGAGATCAGAGAACCAGTGTGGTGGGTATATCTAAAAAGAAGTATATACTAAGTGCAGACTGTAGATACGCTTAAAAAACTTTTAATAACATCTGTCTACTTACAAACATTTGTATGGTAAAAGCGTGTATACAGCAAGCCCATATCACAGGCACCGAGCGATCGTCTAAAGCCGAAGATGCAAAGAACGATCCGTGCAGACAGTTCGAATGAGTTCCTCTCAACAACAGCAGCGACGTCAGAGCAGGTCTTTCCCCCGTACGCGTTACGGCATTGACATGCCTTCCTCGGCGGGGCGGAGACTGTCACGTCACCTCGCTACTATATGCTACAAGGTTGTCATGGGAACAATAGATGCTAGTCCAGGACGACGCCCACAGCCCAGCACACACCCCACGCCACCGGCAGAAGCTGGGAACAAGTGAGACTACTCCCAAACTCAAGGGAGCCGTCCATGAATGCATCCAATCCCACTAAAAAGTAATTCTTACAATTTTAAAATAAAATTAAACTTCAAGAGTTTATTATAATATTAAAACATAATAAAACGTCTCCCGCTACTGTCTGAGAGGTACATACAGAGAGCAATCACCCTCTGTCTAAATTTGAACATCATGTGTTTACAACATTTCATTAAAATCATTTACCATAAAACAGTATTAAATCTCATCATAATCAGCAGCTATCTATCAAGCTCATACATTAAGGGTTACTTATTAGAAATAAAGCAGTTTAAATCAAACTCTACATTGAGACCCAGGGGTCGCATAACCTGGGTCTCAAAGATCCAGTGAGACTCCCTCTGACTTACTGATCTAATAAAATTCCCTCCTCTCTAGTGCCTAGTGACCTTCTCGATCCCCCAGAACTTCAACTGCCTGGGGTCTCGATGGTGAAAGTCTCTAAAATGTCGAGAAACATTGTGGGAGGGGTCTCCTTTCCTAATATTACTAACATGCTCCCCTATTCGGGTGGCTAAAGTTCTGGAAGTTCTGCCTACATACTGTAGGCCACAGCTGCACGCTAGCCTATAGACCACCCCTTCTGTCTGACAGGTAATGAGATTCCTAATTAAATATTTTTTCTTTGTCACATGAGCTTGAAATTCCTTGCATTTCACCCCCCCCCCCCCCCTTTTGGCAACCCACAAGCTTTGCATCTCCTACAGGGATAAAACCCTGCAAGGAATGCAAACAGAGAACTTTCTGTGTTCCGGAGTGGATCAATCACTCCTGGAGCTATAAGATCTCTAAGGGTAGGGGCTTTCTTGTATATGAAACCAGCTTTAGGGGGGAGGATAAGTCCCAAAGCTCTATCATTAAGCAGAACTCCCCAGTGTCTACTGATGATACGCTCTACCTTTTTGTGTTGTGTATTATAATCAAATATAATCTTATACTGTGAACGGTCATCTGAGTTACTC
Source organism: Glandirana rugosa (assembly GCA_018402905.1). Classification (NCBI taxonomy): domain Eukaryota; kingdom Metazoa; phylum Chordata; class Amphibia; order Anura; family Ranidae; genus Glandirana; species Glandirana rugosa. The sequence continues at coordinate 326,132 of BLSH010188086.1, read as the reverse complement.
GTTCTACTACCAATCAGCTCCTTTCTATCCAAATTTTTTACCTTTTCCAATTCTTTGGATAAGTGCGACCTGTCGTAGCCCTTCATCACGAATCTATCTGTTAACATTTGTGACTGTATAAGAAAGTCACTTTCTGAGGTACAATTTCTTTTCAATCTCACATATTGCCCCTTGGGGATGTTACAGAGCCATGTACGATGGTGACAGCTGTCTAAGGGAATATACCCGTTTCTGTCTGTTGGTTTAAAATAATTTTTAGTCTTGAAGAGGTCCCCAACCCGGGAGATCTCCAAGTCCAAAAAGACCATATTACTTTTGTCCACTTTCCAGGTCAGGATTATGCCCTTTCCATTACTATTAAGATTGGCAATAAAGTTATTGAGAGAGGCCTCATCACCCTCCCAGATCATGAATAGGTCGTCTATGTACCTTTTGTAACACCGGAGTTGCTCAGGGCGCTCCTTAAACACTGCTTCCTCCTCCCAGTGGGCCATACTGTCTGCACGGATCGTTCTTTGCATCTTCGGCTTTAGACGATCGTTCGGTGCCTGTGATATGAGCTTGCTGTATACACGCTTTTACCATACAAATGTTTGTAAGTAGACTGATGTTATTAAAAGTTTTTTAAGCTTATCTACAGTCTGCACTTAGTATATACTTCTTTTTATATATACCCACCACACTGGTTCTCTGATCTCGGACCGGGTCCTCCCAAGTTGAGCAGGAGACGCTACTCAGTTATGGGATCCCTGAAGAATCATACCACAATTGAAAGTTAACCCTGTGAGGTATATCACATGTGTTTGACCCTCTAGTAAAACTGGGGTTAAACTATGAGGTGAGCACAGTGGATGTTGGTGGAGGGACCTGTCTCACTGTCTAGTGTGGATATATAACACCAGGTGGATCTTTGTGCATGATTTATTGGACTTTCTAGCACTGTAAGAGAGATTGCCCTCTGCACAATCAGACTCCACCACCAGGTACGTAACAACCCCCTCCCGCTATTTGTTACTATGTTTTTTTAATTACATTTTTAAATTCTTTTTTTTTTTACACAGGTTTTTTTTCCTCTCCGCAAGAAGAGAGAGAGATACAATGTATCCAACTGAGTTCACAATTGCTAATATTATATGTGCCTACATTTATAGAATAAACTACATTGTGTGCAGTGGCTACATAACAGGAAGAATCTGTGTTAACAGAAAGATTTTGGAATTCTTGCAAAGGTACTGTATAGCCACCAAACTGATGATACCATTAACAAAACTCGTAAAAATAAAAATATCCTTAAAGTGTAATTAAACCCAGACTATGAAGAACTCTCATCAAATGCTATATAACAAAGTGTTCATACTCACAAAGCCACTAAAGCATTCATTTTGTTTAGAGTGAAATATACCTAGAGCAATGTAACAATGTATATATTATACCTGTGGGATCCCTCTAGAAGCTGGAGATCACTGTAGTAGGCTCCCCTACCACAGTGATCTCCACTAGCTTCCATGTTCTGTGCTGAGGGAGTGCCCTGATATTTACTGAACACAGGAGATTGGCCGCTCGACACAGGTGCTTTCATTTTCTCAATGAATGGAAAATGTTCTCTATTTGGATAAAGTAGAGAGGTGGGGTGGAGACATCACATCATGCCACGGGATGTGGAAGTTACCAGAGATCACTCTAGCAGGGGAGCCTACTACAATGATTTACAGCATCTAGAAGGATCCCACATGTATTGTACTGTATATGCATAGTTACATTGGTCCAAGCCGGACTAATTTAACTGTGTAAAAATATCCGCACCTGAAATTCTTCTTTAACAAATATGCAGCAATATTTCTGGCTTAGTGATTATTGAGTTGCGATATGTCCATTTTTTTTTTAAACAATGATAAATGTTCTCCCATTGCAGTAGACCTTCATGTCTACCTTCATGAAGGTCCTGGCTACAGCTATTGAAGTACAATAGTACAGTGCGAATATCCTGCTGAGTACATCAGGAGTAGAAGTTCACTAAAGTTTCTCTGCAAGTCCACATTTTTGTGTTTTCTTTCCCTTTAATTGTTTATTGAACCGTCACCCTTTCATGCATGTACAGTATGTTAGAAAGACCATAGGGGACTCTAAAAGAGGGCATTCTGTAACCTTAAAAAACAAAACCAATGAAATTCCGAGCTCAACTTACAGGCCAGACTGCAACCAACTGAATTATCCTGTCTAACAGTATACGTTAAAAACAGAGATTTTGTTTGCACACATTTGCAAATACACGCGTAAGCTAAAGAGCCCTGTCAAGGCACCCCAGTATTTTCTGTAGTCCTAACTCTAAATTTTGAGAACCTCCATATTGGAAGCACATGCAATTTGAATGGATAGACAGTGGGCAGGTGAGGGCAGTGGCCATTTGTTTGTACATTCTGTAACCATGCCATACAATTTCCTACTGTTTCTAAGTCTCAGACTCAATTTAGCTTAAATTATTACCATTTAGGCATTTAGAGGGATTTAGTGGGTAAAGCAAAAATTACTAGATGAAAATAAAAATCTTTTAACTGTCCCATTAGTTACCGTAATTTAATCTGGAGTATGGGATTCAAATGATGGGGGTATTGGACTACATCTCTGAATGATTAAAACAAAATATAAAAACAGATTATCTGCATTATTGAACCTGTGTGTGTCTATTGAATGGAAAAAAAGGGTTCCATCTCTTTTAAATGAATTTCATGACTACATCTAAAGGTTCCTTAGGGAAAAAATTATGTTTTAAACCTGATCTATAAGCAAGCAGATAAATATACAGTTAAAGAGGAAGTAAACCTCCCTGTAGTCTTTGTACCTATAGGTAAGCCTAGAATAAAGCTTACCTATAGGTACTGTAAATATCTCCTAAATGTGAGCCGCCCATGCCGTTCCTTCAGGAAGCCTGTGCCGTGACCGGTGGAGTGACGTCATGCAGCCTCAGAAGGAAGATGGGCGAAGATGGATGCAGCCTCCAGCAGGGGCAACATGGGCTTCATTTGCAGGTAAGTGCCACATAATGTGCTAGTATGCGATGCATACTAGCACATTATGCCTTTACTTTACAGGTCAGTAAAAAGGACAAAAAAACAAGGTTTACTTCCTCTTTAAAGTGATTGTAAAGTCTTGTTTTTTCTTAAAAATAACAAATATGTTAGACTTACCTACCCTGTGCAGTGGTTTTGCACAGAGCAGCCTGGATCCTCCTCTTCTCAGGTCCATCTTCGGCTTTCCTGGCTCCTCCTTCCTGTTGTGTGCCCCCACAGCAAGCAGCTTTATATGGAGGCACCCAAGCTGAGTCATAGCTCCCTGTCTCCATTCAGACACAAAGCCCCGGCTAGGCCCTGCCCCCTCTCTCTCCTCATTGGCTCACTGACTTTGACAACAGCGGGAGCCAATGGCACTCCTGCTGTCTCAGCCAATGAGGAGGAGAGTCCCAGGCAGCAGAGTCTGTCGTGCAACATTTCTGAATAAAGATGGGCTCAGTAAGTATTAGGGGGTCTACTGCACACAGAAGGTTTTTTTTATCTTAATGCATAGGACGCATTAAGATAAATAAACCTTCTGCCTTTACAATCACTTTAAAGCAAATATGGTGTAGCCAATTTCTCTGCCAAAGGATTTCTAATTTTGTTCAGGCAGTTTTGAGATCCAGGAGTCCTGCCAGGCATTTACAACCCAGCCTTGGCACTGCAGCAATAGCTGCAATTCGATCTAGAACATATCTCCATCCCACTGATTTGAAAGTCAAATAGCAAAAGCACAGTGACAAGAAATCAGTTCTCACTTCTCTTTTATTAGGCACTTGTGCATTGCAGCAGAATATGATTGGTTCATAACGTTCCTCCTGCCCAATGGGAACATCAGGACAGATTAAACTACTTACATGCCTTAGGCTTTATACAGTCAGGTCCATAAATATTGGGACATTGACACAATTCTAATCTTTTTGGCTCTATACACCGCCACAATGGATTTGAAATTAAGCAAACAAGATGTGCTTTAACTGCAGAATTTCAGCTTTAATTTGAGAGTATTTACATCCAAATCAGGTGAACGGTGTAGGAATTATAACAGTATATGTATTACCAATTATTCTTATTTATGTCATATGTACAGTATGCAGCTTAATCAAATGGAGTTGTGAGATACACACAATGTTGGTTGCACTGCACTTTTTATTTGGTTTTGGCTTTGATTAATGTAAGAACATATGTCAGTGTCACAGCTACAACACAGGTTTACTTTTATTTATATATCATTTTTGAATACTTGCCTGTATTGGTGAGTCACTAATTTTAGTATCCCTGCACTGGTCTAAGAAATGGAACTGCCGCAACTCAAATCCAGGAATGGAAAAAAATTAAAAATTAAAAATAAAAAATGGTGCGCTGTTCCTATAGAAAAGAAACAATGTAACTTGGTGCTTCAAAAACCAAATATTGACATGAATGATGCAATTGAGACCAACAGCAGATTACTCCACTGTGGGATAAATACAAAGAAAACCCCTCTTATTAGCACTCAAAAATGGTAAGTGCAAATAAACCTTTAAACCTCAAAATTAATGTAAATAAAAAAAATACATAGCAAAAAATGAGTCCATACAACAAAGTCTGTGTTAATAAACATTAGCATGTGTTGATAGGTGATGTGAATATCAAATATATTCCACTTTTTGTGAACCTCTGTACTCAAAAATACAATGCTCCATCAAATAAAATTGGCCTCTTACCAGATAAGATGGATCCTTATCACAGAGATCAAGCCTGCTTATGAAGTGATAATCACAGGTATAGATGTTGTTGTTTCGACTGCCATGTATCCATATACTTCAAAGATTGCACTCCAAAGATTCAGGAAACAAATACAATGCATCACTATCACAGAGATCTAGTCCACTTGTGAGGAGATAATCACGGGTGTGGATGTTACAGGTGCAGTTGCTCCAAATGGCATGTATCCATATGCTTCAAAGTTTGAACTCCAAAGATTCAGGAACCATGTATAGAGAAGGGAGAAACCTCATAGTGTAAAACAGTCATAAAAATTATTTAAAAAGTTTAAAGGTTACACTTACAACAAGGCTAAAAATTCAGGCATAGAAAATAACTCTGGCGGCGGGGTCACTCGTCCAGTCAGTTGAATGACGTTACAAGAACTCTTGAAGTGTTTCCACAAAACTGTCATCAGCTGTGAATGGAGGATGAAGTCTTACTTCTTACTATGGAGTCATAGTAAGAAGGCAGCGGGGTTGATTAGCTAAAACTGTACAGTACAAAATCTGGTGCAGCTGTGAATTGTAGCCAATCAGCCTCTAACTTCTGCTTGTTAAGTTAAGTTTTGACGATAAAACCTGAAAGCTGATTTGTTTCTATGCAGACCTGCACCAGATTTTGCACTCTACAGTTTTAGTCAATCAACCCCATTGTCTTCTTACTATGACTGGAAGAGCCTGAAAAAAACATCTTTTGTCCTGCAATAAAAGTAACATTGCAATGAATTTAACTTCTGTGTCTGACTGAAGACATAAAGGAGTTTTAAAGGCAGAAGTTTTTTTGTCTTAATGCATTATATGAATCCCCCTCCCCCAATTACTTTTCTGAGCCCCATCTCTCTCCAGCGATGTCCACTAGTGTCTTAGCCATCCAGAGTTCTCCTCCTGATTGGGTGAGACACAGCAGCGGTGCCATTGGTTTCCACTGCTGTCAATCAAAATCAGTTAGCCAATAAGGGGAGAAAGGGGGCGGGGCTGGGACAGGGCTCTGTGTCTGAATGGACACACGGAGGGAGGGACCAGAAGAGCAGAAGAGGGACCAGAGAAGAGGAGGATCCGGGCTGTTCTGTGCAAAACCAACTGCACAGAAGAGGTAAATATAACACGTTTGTTATTTAAAAAAAAACAAGACTTTACAATTACTTAAACCACTTCAGCTCTGGAAGGTTCACCCCCCTTCCTGACCAGGCCATTTTTTTTGCGACATGGCACTGTGTTACTTTAACTGACAAATAATAAATACATTTGATGCTCTTTTTTTCCCCACAAATAGAGCTTCCTTTTTGTGGTATTTGATCACCTCTATGTTTTTTTTTTGAGCTATAAACAAAAAAAGACTGACAATTAAAAAAAAAAATTTTTTTTTTACTTTATGCTATAAAACATATTCCATAAAAAAAAAATGTAAAAAGTCTAATTTCTTCATCAATTTATGCCAATGTGTATTCTGCTACATATTTTTGGTTAAAAAAATCCCAATAAGCGTATATTGATTGGTTTGCACAAAAGTTATAGTGTTTACAAACTATGGGATAGATTTATGGACTTTTTAATTATTGTAATTGTTTTTACTAGTAATAACGGACTATGGTGGTGCGTGCATGCGGCCCAGAGCTGAAGAAAAGGGATCACGTACAGGTATGTGATTTTGCAATTCAGGGTCACCCTGCCACAGTATATGTACGTGGGGTGGACCTTAAACCGTTAAGCTGCCTGTGGATTCTGCCAAGTCAGCAAAAATACTAGTTCTAAGGAGGTAGTCATTGCATATATTGCCATTTCAGTCCAGTCAGTATATGCTAACCCTGGATGATGCCTTCACAAAGATGTCTATGTCCTTCTTGGAAAAAAAATCCAAAAAACAGATGAAGACATTGTCAGGAAGAATAATGTGATGTATATGAAAGGTAATGCATACCTCGAAGTGTTAAGCTAGACATTACTCAACATTAGGGTTGCAATATTATCCCTTTAATCCAGGACACATATTAATTACACAGGTTCTGTGGCTGATTAAGGTGGTAATTAAACTCACTTGGTGCCTTATCTGCATTCAATTAGCCTCAGAACCTGTGTAATTCATATGTGTCCTGGATTAAAGGGATGATGTGTGACCTTACCATAAAAAACATACTGTGTATTTTGTGCTAGATCTACTTTTAAATAGCAAAAATCTGCTGGCCTCATTATATTCCTTCTTTAAATAACATTATAACTGACTAACAAAGAGCATATTTTGGATTATAAAATACAACATTATCAGCGAGCACCTTGCCAGGTTTCTATTTGCACTCAGAGGAACCAACTCTTTCTTTGATTTAAGTTAATTATGCAAAATAAACAAGGTCCAAAATAGTCATCTGAAAGGGGCATTTCATTCAAAGTAATGTATGAATGTGTCAGTGATCATAATCTTAAGGCCTCATACACATGGGTGTTTTTTGATGCCACGTTTTTGGGCGTTTTTTGCAGATCTCCATGTTATTCAATGGCCTTCTAAAACGTTGATGTTTTTGAGCAGTAGAGGGCGTCTGCATTAGTGAGCTGTTTCTAGAACGGGGGACCAGCGCGTTCTGAGGCTGCAACGTTTTGGCGTTTTTGACGCCGAAACCGCAAAACTCTCACGAACGCCGTACCGGTGTTTTTTGACGCCAACATTTTCTGGTTAAAAAATAGCAGAGAAATGTTTTTTTTTTAAAAAAGACGCCTATTAACACTGATGCTTACTAACGCTCATTGATGCCGATGCAAAACGCAGATTTTTCCCTGACGTCGGACCCAATTTATTGCTTATTTAAAAACATACGCCCGTGTGTATGAGGCCTTATAATAATAAATGGATTGGATGGTAGATGATGGTAAAAATAAATTATCCCTGTCATCTATATCTAAGGACTATATATAAAGTATGTTGATATAAAATAGAAATTGCTGTGCCTAATTAAACTGGTAAGTGTACAGGCAGTCCCCAGTTTATATACATCTGACTTACATATGGCTCATACTTACAATCGGAGGGAGACAAGAGGAAGTGAGAGTAAATCTAACCCTAGAAAGGGAAATCCACTCCTGTAAGGCCCCTTTCACAATGGGGCGATGGGGGTGGTAGCAGTAAAGCACTGCTAGTTCTAGCAGAGCTTTATCGCTGTTATAGCGGCGATTTCGTGCCACTATTCTGGCAGCAGTAGGGTGCTTTTAATCCCCACAAGGGGTTAACAAGGGGTTAAAAGCGGTGTTCAGCTGCTTCAGAAGCTGCTTTGGAAGCTTCGGAAGCGCTGGCCATTGATTTCAATGGTAGGGGCGGTGTAGGATTGGTGTATACACCGCTCACCGCACCGCCCCAAAGATGCTGCTTGCAGGACTTTTTTTCCTGTCCTGCAAGCACATTGCCCCAGTGTGAAAGCACTCAGGCTTTCACACTGGGGTGGATTTGGGGGGATTTTTCCAGGCTCTTTTCAGGTGCTATTTTTAGTGCTAAAGGGGTCTAAGAATTACCATGGGAAAAAGGTGTCTCCATTGAAGCTTTATCACCAATCCTTGTTTGAACAACAACCCAACATTTACAAAATCCAATTGTCACAGGGACAGAGGCACAGACAGAAAAACAAACATTACAGGGATGATAACCCTTCCCTGTGCTATCTATCCAAAACGTAAAAATTATGGAGTTACACTTAAAAAATGTACTTGTTCCAACTTACATACAAATTCAACTTGAAGTGATACAAAAGGTTCCCTTTTTTAAAAAAATATCAAACATTTTATACTCACCTCCTCTTTGCAGCAGTTTTGCCTAGAGTGGCCCCGATCCTCCTCTTCTGGGGCCCCTTGCAGAGATCTTGGCTCCTCTTCTGCATCGAGTGACCCGTCAGAGAAGCGCTTTCCCTGGTGGTCACCCATGTGGGCGCGCTCTCCAGTTCTGCTGTTGCATGTATTCACATATACAGTGGGACTCGGCCCCGCCCCCTGGCTCCCATGTCACTGGACTTGATTGACAGCAGTGGAAGCCAATGGCTCCCCTGCAATCAATCCAACCAATGAGGACCGGAGCCGGCAGCTAAAGGGACAAGGCTCTTCCGCAGGGCGGGATCGGTTTGGGCTCAGGTAAGTAAAGGGGGGAGTTGCTGCACTTAAAAGTTTTTTCACCTTAATGCATAGAATGAGACCCTAGAGAATAAAATGGAGATCATTGCAATACTCTATGTCATAGTTACATAGTTACATAGTTACATAGTTAGTCAGGTTGAAAAAAGACACAAGACACATATATATATGTATATACACACATACAACCAAATAATCCCATATACAATCCTTCACCCACAGTTGATCCAGAGGAAGGCAAAAAACCCCAGCAAAGCATGGATCCAATTTGCTATAACGGGGGAAAAAATTCCTTCCTGATTCCCCGAGAGGCAATCGGATTCACCCTGGATCAACTTTACCTAAAGATGTTAGTACCCAGTTATATTATTTACATTAAGGAAATGTCACCCCGTATTTGCGCAGCGGTCTAATAAACGCAATTTTTTGTGAAGTAAAGTTAGCCCAATTTTTTTCTATAATATGAAAGATGATGTTACGCCGAGTAAATTGATACCTAACATGTCATGCTTCAAAATTGTGCGCGCTCGTGGATTGGCGACAAACTTTGGTACTTAAGAATCTCCATAGGTGACGTATAAACATTTCTACAGGTTACCAGTTTAGAGTTAAAAAGGAGGTCTTGGGCTAGAATTATTAGACTCACTTCAACAATCTTGGTGATACCTCACATGTGGGGTTTGAACACCGTTTACACATGTGGGCGCTACTTGCATATGCGTTCGCTTCTGTGAGTGAGCTCGGAGAGATGGGGCACTTTAATTTTTTTTTTCTTATTTATTTCACTTTATATTTTTTATTTTTACACTGTCACTTTAAAAAAAAAATTGGCCACTTTTATTCAAATTTTACAAGAAATGTAAACATTCCTTGTAATAGAAAAGAAGCAGGACAGGGCCTCTTTAACCACTTCAGCCCTATAGGATTTGCCCCCTTTTTGAAACTCGGCACTGTGTCACTTTAACTGACAATTGCACAGTTGTGCAACGTTGTACCCACATAAAGTTGACGACCTTTTTTCCCACATTTGATCACCTCTGCGGTTTTTATTTTTTGCACTATAAACAAAAAAAGATTAACCGCCTCAGGACCGCCCACCGTCAAATGACGGCGGAGCGGTCCTGCTCTCACAGCGGGTGGACGTCATATGACGTCCTCCCTTTAAGCCGGGATTGCGCGCGATCGGGCGCGCACATCCCGGCTCTGTCGGTGGCGGTGTGTCCCCAGGACACCATTCGTCACCGACTGGGGTAAACAGCCATTGGGCACGGCTGTTTACCACGTGATCGGCCGTGACAAAGTCACGGCTGATCACAAAACTGAATTCCCCGATCTACACTGCGCGTGCGCGTGATCGGGCGCGCGCTGCGCGTGTACGTGGGTGGCTGCGTGTTCCCAAGGAACACTGCCTGCCACCCACAGTAAAGAACAGCCATTGGTCAGCAGCTGTTAGCATGTGATCAGCTGTGATCCATTCACAGCCGATCACAAATGTAAACACTGGCTGGTAACTAGCTGTTACCAGCTCTTCTCTCCTCACACACCGTTTCCAGTGTGAGGAGAGGAGAGCCTGGATCAGTGAGTTACCAGTCTGTGTTTGTTACTGTACAACACCTGCCACATCACCCCTGCCCCCCCATTGCACCTGTCACCCAATCAGTCACCACATCTGCCCCAATAAAGTGCACCTGTCACCCATCAGTGACCTGTCACCCATCAGTGACCACCGCCTGTCACCCATCAGTGACCTGTCACCCATCAGTGACCACCGCCTGTCACCCATCAGCGACTGTCACCCATCAGTGACCCCCGCCTGTCACCCATCAGTGACCCCCGGCTGTCACCCATCAGTGACCACCGCCTGTCACCCAGTGACCACCGCCTGTCACCCAGTGACCACCGCCTGTCACCCGTCACCCATCAGTGACCACCGCCTGTCACCCGTCACTGCCCACTGTCCGCCACCAGTGACTACCCACTGCCCACTGTCCGCC
>BLSH010188086.1:254983-265067 GCA_018402905.1 Glandirana rugosa | reverse complement strand
GGGGAGAGATAGAGTATTTACCCACTTTGGTGCCTGGTTACGATGGTTATTCCAAGCTTGCGGTCTTAGATCGACGGATTTTCTTTGGAGGGTCTTTCCTGGGGCTGCGTTGATCCCGGGGTATCGGGGATGGCGGGTGAGAGACCTCAGTTGTATCCATTGGGATATGAAGGTAGGCTTGTAGATATTGGGAGGCCTCATCCGGGTGGGTGAAGGATTTCTGGTCGCCTTGTTGGTTTGTGAAGCGTAGGATCGCAGGATATCCCAGCGAGAATTTGATTCCCTTGTGGTATAGTGCTTGACATATTGGCTGGAAGGCTTTTCTTCTGCGGGAGACCTCTTGTGAATAGTCCGCAAAGATCAAAAGCTTGTGACCATCTATTTGAAGCGCTTTAGAGTTGCGGTATGATCGTAGGATCTGTGATTTGTCCATATAGTTCAAGTATCGAACTATGACGGGTCGAGGCGTGCGTCTTTCATTAGATGGAGTGCCGAGACGATGGGCCCTTTTCACTACACACAAAGAGGTCATTCCTAATGCGTTAGGGATTCGTTTGCTGCAGAAATCACTTAAAGAGTCAGCGCTGTAAGACTCTGGCAGGCCGACGACCCTCAGATTGTTGCGCCTCGAGCGGTTCTCGAGGTCATCCAGCTTCTCTAGGAGATACTGCTGTGTGTTTTGCGTCTGCTGCTCAAAGGTGCGAATACTGTGCAGTTCATCTTCTACATTGGACGCCCGGGTCTCTAGGTCGTTCAGGCGTCTAGTATGTTCCCCTAGTTCCTTGCGTATCTGAGCTATGCCATTTGCTATGGCGGTGTCCACTGCCAATGTAATGTTGGGCAGTATCAAGGCTGCAACTGCTTGGGCCAGGGCTGCACATTGGTCTTCGACGATCGGTGGTGCAGGAACGATCGGAATTTTCATTGCGGAAAGTTCGTTCATTGCGGAAAGATCGTTCATTGCGGAAAAGTTCGTTCATTGCGGAAAGTTCGTTCATTGCGGAAAGATCGTTCGTTGAGGAAAGATCGTTCATTGCAACCGTCACGGTCGGACCAGCAGCGAAGGAGGCGTTCCGAGATGTGGCCGCCATGTTGGCCTCGTGAGGCGCCGTGACAGCCGGGTCCGAGCGTGGATCAGTATCGGTCTGCTTGGGCCCATGCAGGACGAATCGACCCATGCCTGGTTGACTCCTGACCACAGTGCCCTTTTGGTGGAGGTAAGGGATCGGTGCGGGCGGTGTAATTGCCGATTTGAAAGCTGACTAGCCCGGAGCCACTGTCTTCCTCGTCCTCACATGCAGGCGTCGGAACCGGAAGTTCCCTCTTTTCTTTATAATAGCTTCTCTTTAATGTCAACTTGTTGCATTGCCTATGAAGGACAGCCCCGCTCCTGCATATGCTCATCTTCCCTTCATTCCCCTGCCAATCTGTTAGCCAATGCTGGTGCTTGGCTGTTGGTTGTTCAGGCTCCAGCATCTTCACAGTGGTTGAAGAAAGAGTCCTCAACATTGTAAAAGGTCCAACTACGTGCTACATGTTGCTTTGCCCTACACGAGTAAAGGTTTTTTTTTTTAATTTACAGACAAAAATACAAAAACAAAATCACTCTCAGGGTGGAAAAAACAATCCAACAACACAACACAAAACAAAAATCATCATAAAAGAGTCATTAACAGATGGTTTCTATCGGGGGCGGAGCCAGGAGCCAGAGCGGATGGTCGCGTGAGAGAGGAGCTCCGACCGTCTGGTGGCTTCTCAGCATCAACAGCGACTTCCAGAGCACCGGATCGGCTTCAAATGAACCTGCAGGCACGGGAGAGCAGGATGCTATCCTTCGGCAAGAGGAAAGACAGAGAGGGGCCGCAAAAGATAGAGGGCTTTTTCCTCCCAGCGGCGGGGCGGTGGTCCCAAGATGGCGCCGGCGCGGCACACAGGACACAGTCAGAGCGGACAAAGGACTCCTTGCAGCCTCTTAGCCCACATGGTGAGTCAACAGGGGAGGCTTTCCCACTGCCTTCCTCAGCGGAGGAGGGTCAGGAGTCAGGGAGAGCAAACAGGCAGCTCCAGAGGAGAGGGGGAGGACATGGAGGAGTCTGTGTCATATGGCCATCAATTAGATTCCTTCCCCACAACAGGACAGGCCATAACAGATGACACATTGAAAGGCATGCTGTTAACCCTTCGGGGAGCACTCCAACAGGACATGGCTAACTTTATGAGCGTTACTAGAAGACAGCTAGAGGACCTGGGGGACAGAGTGGACTTTATAGAACACAAAATGGGAGAATACTCTAAAGCCCACAATGAACTAGTGGATGCACATTATGAAGTCAAGGACGAGCTTCAAGCTTTGAGGTCAAAGGTCACGGACCTGGAGGACAGGGCACGCAGGAACAATTTGAAATTTAGAGGGATCCAAGCTATTTGCAACAACTAATGCTGACCACCCTGCCTATGCTCCAACCCATTGACCTAACAATCGACAGAGCGCACAGACTGCAGAAGCCGCCTCATCTCCCGGATAAAGTCCCACAAGATGTAATAGCGAAAATACATTTCTACCAGGTCAAGGAGCAACTGATATCATTCTCTAGACAAAATGCGGCTCTCCCAGACCCATACTCCAGCATCTAAATCTATGCTGACCTCTCTAAAGCCACCATGGCAGCGAGGAGCAACTTGGTCCCCATTACCAAGATACTAAGAAACCACAAAATCATGTATAAATGGGACTTTCCAGCCAAGGTGATCCTGGAAATGAACAATGAGACTGTCACTATCTCTTCACAAGAAAAAGGCCTAGATCTCCTCCGCAAATGGGGCCTACTAGAATCTTCAGCCAGCACCCCAACCTTGGACAGATCACCACAAAGATCTCTTCTGCAGAGAAGACAGAAGAAGAATAGCAATCGCTCCCAAACCACAGTTATGGTCATATTTTTGACTCCAGGCGCCTTCTTCACAAGGGACCTCCTGTCATGTCATGAGGATACCTGAGCCGAGGGACTAAGCCACCAGCCACTCTGCATTTTGGGTAAGACTTTCTTATTTTTGTTTATACCCCAAGTAAGGGAGTACAGTTGGAACACCTTTCCCCCTGACAGAGCTGTGATCATGTCAGCTTCAACTGAACTTGCACTATCTATCTACCACCTGAGCCTTAAGAATCTCCAGTTCCTTTCACTTTATGACTCAACACACTTCTCTGTTTGTTACTATCGTACCAGTCTCACAGCTCAAACTTCGGACATTATGCACATGAACTAGTCTGCTATACAAATATGTGTCTCACAGACAGATGGCGCCACATCACCTTCCTATATGGGAATGTCACTTAGACTGCTATCACTTAATGTAAGAGGCCTTAACAGCCCGTTCAAAAGGAGGACATTGTGGAGGACAGCCATGGATCACAAATGTGATATACTTTATGTCCAGGAGACACACTTTGCCACCGCTAAGTCTCCGTTTTACTACAAAGGAAATTTCTAAGAAAAATGGGGTATTGGTGGCAGTCAGGGACACTGTTGTCTTCAGCCTACTAGTCCCCCACTTAGATGTCCGTGGTCGCTATATAATACTGGTGGCTGAAATCAACAATGTCACTTATACTTTAATTAACCTGTATGCTCCGAACATGAATCCTCAGAAATTCATAGCAAGTATTTTGGTCAAAGCCAAACAGCTTCAGAAAGGAAGGCTGGTGATTTGTGGGGATTTCAATACGGTAATGGAGGGGAGGATGGGCTCCTCCTCCGGGGGTAGGAGGTACAGACAAGCCCTGGGCTCCCTCTGTTCAAGGGAGGGCCTGTACGACCCTTGAAGATGCCTCCACTCCAGGGAGAGGGACTACTTCTACTCATCGGTACATAAAACATACTCATGAATTGACTTTTTTTTGACTGACAAACATCTCTTACAACAAGTAGTTAAAGCAGAAATACATACTGCAACTTGGTCAGACCAGGAGCCTGTGACAATCGACATACTGGATAGTAATAGACCCACTAACTTAGGACTATGGAGGAACAACACTTACATATTATCCCACCCATCACACAAACATCAAATCGAAACCAAAATCAACAAATACTTTCACTACAATGGCGATGGCCAAACATCCCCCTTGACCACTTGGTGTGCTCACAAAGCGGTCATTTGGGGACATTTCATCCAATTGGCAGCCAGGGAAAAGAAAAAAAGACTCCAACACATAACCCAGTTACAGCACACAATTTCGCAGTTAGAGAGCAAACACAAAAGCGCAAGCCCGATGGACAAGTCCACCCTAAAGGAACTGAATGCATGCAGAGAAAAGCTAAGGATCATGCTCAGATCTGTGTATGATACTTACTTTAAAAGACTTAAACTTTCATGGTACTCACAGGCTAATAGGACAGGTAAACTTTTAGCGGCCCAATTAAAACAAAAACAACAACGTAGGAACCTGCCCATGATAAAACATCATTTTATGGTGAATATTTATAAGAACCCTTAGGACATTGCTAATGTCTTTAAAGCGGAGTTCCGCCCAAAAATGGAACTTCCGCTTTAAGCACTCCTCACCCCCTTACATGCCACATTTGGCATGTCATTTTTTTGGGGGGGAATGTGTCCCCAGGTTTCAGAGGGACTTCCTGTCCCTCTTCCACCTTCTGCCTCTTGGCCGCCTAGGCGACTCCTCCTCTCCTCCTAGGCAGCCCCTCCCTCCTGGCAATCTTCTGGGACACGTCACAGGTCCCAGAAAATTGCCTGGCCACTAGGGATGCGCAGCGCGACTCGCGCATGCGCAGTGGGTGCCCGGCCGTGAAGCCGGGCCGGGTGCCCACACTAGGAATGGCGGGAGGAGCAGGGAGACGAGCGAGGCTTCGGGAGCAGCCATCGCTGGACCGGGAGACAGGTAAGTTACTGTTTATTAAAAGTCAGCAGCTACACTTTTTGTAGCTGCTGACTTTTAATAAACAAAAAACAGCGTGGAACTCCGCTTTAAAGATTACTACAAGGCCCTATACAATCTCCAAGATGACATTAATACTCACCAACCGACTAATACTGAGATTAATGATTTTCTGCAGGAAATCAATTTACCCTGTATAACCGACTCAACTAGACACCGCCTTAATGCCCCAATTGCCAAACATGAGGTCTTAGAGGTAATTAAATTGGGTTTTCAGCAGAATACTATAAAAATTTTGCTTTGCAGCTCACCCCGCACCTCACAAAAACATTCAAGACAGCAATAGAAATAGGAGCTTTCCCTAAAGAGATGCTTCAAGCAGTGATAATTACTATCCCCAAACCGGGCAAGTACGCAACAAATCCCCAGAATTTTAGACCCATCTCACTCCTAAATTCTGATTTGAAGATCTTCGCTAAAGTGCTAGCCAATGGGCTAATGACAGTTACCCCCACACTCATAGGCCTGGATCAAGCGGGATTTGTTAGAGGCAGACAAGCCTATGATGGTACCCGGCGAATGGTCAATTTACCCAAGTTTACAGAAAACTCAAAAAACCCTGCATCTTCCTAGCATTGGACACATAGAAGGACTTTGACAGGGTCCACTGGGGCTACCTGTCGAGAGCCCTCTCTAAATTTGGTATAGCAGGCCCCTGCATTCGGTCATCATGTCCTTGTACACTAACCCCACTGTTCAGGTGCTCTCATCAGGGCTTCTCTCTGATGCATTCCCACTAACAAACAGCACAAACCAAGGATGCCCCTTATCACCCATCATTTTTTCCCTGGCAATTAAACCTCTGGCTGAGCACATCAGGGTGGGCGAAGATACACGGGGCATAAAAATTGGCCCAATAGAACATAATCTTGGACTATTCACAGACGATATCATATTGACTATGACTAAACCTGAGAATTCTTTACCAGCTATCAAACTTCTACTAGATAGATTTGGCCTTGTTTCATTTTTTAAAGTTAATATAGCAAAATGCTTTGCTCTTCCAATAAATATCACTTCACCACAAATCCCCCGGTTAAAAAACATATTCCCGTGCAACTGGGATAAACCCTCCATCGCCTACTTGGGAATTCAATTAACAACACCCTCCACCAACCTATATACCCAAAATGTTCCTCCTCTTCTGCCTAAATTGCAAACAGAGCTCACCACAATTTGCAAAACCCAACTTTCATAGATAGGAAGAATAGCCGCTTATCAAATGCAGGCCTTCCACAAGCTACTATATCACTTCAGAACACTTCCAATACCAATCCCCCAAAAATGTTTTCTGAATTAAATTAAATCCTGTGTAAATTAATTTGGGGTAATGCGAAACCTAGAGTAGCATTATCTACACTCTTTAGACATAGAACACAAGACGGCATGGGTCTTTCCAATGCCTTGGCGTATCACCAAGCAGCAATTTTGGAGCAAACAAGATATTGGTTCTCTTTCCAGGAAGATAACCATTGGTCCAATATAGAGAGGGAATTGGTACCTAGTCATAACTTACCAGCCACTGGCAGCCACTATCTCACATAAACCAATGATTCCTGACTCACGTACTATCCAGGCGACAACGGCAACATGGTCCTCATTAATGAGCCTGACATTCCACGAGGAACAACACACCAAATTGAAAGTACCACTGGCCACCTACGAGCACCTAATACCGAACTTTTCTACCCGGCAATGGGCCATAAAAGGGATTCACTATAACACTAGTGATCTAACTAATCCCTCCTCAATAGACCACCTCAAATTCAATCAAATCAAGTCATTTCATGCTAATAACTATAAGACCCACATACAGGTCCCGACTAAGTTATGGAACTTCCTGGCTAGTAACACATTATCCCCCAAAAAAGGGATAACCCTATTCTATAAATTCTGCAATTACTACCCACCAAATAAGAAGATTCCTGCCATGTACAGGTGGGAGCAGAATCTAAAGTGGGAGTACACGCTGCCCCAATGTTAAACACAACAATAAGTCATCGGCATGTGTGGATCACTGGGACAACGCACAAAAAAAATTACACAGATATTATCTGACAGCCTCTAGGTTACACCTTATGGATACTAAACTCACTCCACTATGTTGGAGGGCGTGCCAAAGTAAAGGCTCCCTTCAGCACCTGTTCTGGTGGCCCTTCTCTCCATAGGGATAGACAGATTTCCTACCCACACAAGGACAGTGGTGATCCATGTGCTATTTGCAGCCAGAATCTCCATAGCAAGCAAATGGCACACCATCAACCCTCCCACAGTTGAGGAAATTATTAATAGAGTGAATAGTCAAGTGAATAGTCAATGTAAAATGGAACAATTACTAGCTAACAAAGACAACAAAGCTCCTCAAAAAGATCATACCTTACAGACTAGGGACACTTCGCTAACAAACCCTGACTAGTAATACTCCCGACTACTCTTCACAGATCAACAACGGGGACTCTCACAAACATCATAAGGCAACCTGAGTTATGAATGCTAGAGCAAATAGCCATCTTAGATGGAACATGTGCTTATCATCATTAGACCATGAGCTAAGGGTACAGGGTTAAGAATGTTGTTCAAGTGTTATGTTACACTTTTGAATTGCCAGAGCACAAACTGGAAACAGGCCCTCAGTTCTTCCCTATAAAGCAAACCGGGCACACGTATTCCCCAAATTATTTACAATTAAGTTGTGGGACTCTGCAGAAACTGAGGGCTGGCTTCCAGGTCCCCTATTCTTACTCCAGCTGTTAACTATAGGTATTTCTGCCTGGCTCTTGTCATTCGCATTATTTCAGAAATGTCAATACATTATGAACACTTGTAACTATTATTGCCACTTTCTATTTTCTGTTGGCAAATTCTCAATAAAATTCTATGGTTAAAAAAACAAAACAAAAAAAAACAGATGGCTTCTATCAAAATTAGGATACATACACTCGGATTATATTAAGTTCCTGAGATAGTAAGTATTTTTTTCAAAGAGAATATATTTGTTAAGTTCTGTTATCCATTCAAAAAAAGAAGGCAGCTGAGGGGAAGTCCACTTGAGTACAATTAGTTTGCAGGCTATAAATAATGCTCTCCAACAGTAAGCTGTAGATTCTGATTAGTGTTGAGCGAACCCGGACTGTAACGTTCGGGTCCGTACCGAACTTCCGGGTGTTCGGGACCCGGACCCGAACACGGACATTTCAAAAAACGTTCGGGTTCGGGTTCTGGGTTCTGGTAGTTGATAACGCATGTTGAATAGCTGAAGGGCAGACAATCAACAAGCGATTCACTGGTTTGCCCTTAGAAGCCATCACAGCCATGCCTACTAATGGCATGGCTGTGATTGGCCAGTACATCATGTGACCCAGCCTCTTTATAAGCTGGAGTCACTTAGTGCTGCAGTCACATGCTCTCAGGCTAGTCTAGGTAGAGGAAGCTGTCAGCGTTTTTGTGAGGGAGAGATTGCAGACATTTTAACATCTGATCCTACATCCTGAGATTACTACTGCTGTTGCTCTGAGGGATAGATTACAGAAATTTGAGATTTCACATACTGCTGCTTTGAGTGACAGATTGCAGATTGCAGATCAAACTCTGCATAACACAATGATCACTACGATCGTGCACAACGATCAGATTGTTGGAGTAATTTGAGATTTCACATACTGCTGCTTTGAGTGACACATTGCAGATCAAACCCTGCCTAACACAACGATCGTTATGATCATACACAACGATCAGATTGTGCGATCGTGCACAACGATCAGATTGTTGGAGTAATTTGAGATATCACATACTGCTGCTTTGAGTGACACATTGCAGATCAAACCCTGCCTAACACAACGATTGTTACGATCGTACACAACGGTCAGATTGTGCGATTGTACACAACGATCAGATTGGAGTAATTTGAGATTTCACATACTGCTGCTTTGAGTGATCTGACTGCACTAGGTAGAGGCTTCTGCTTAGAGGGACAGATTATTGCTAAAAAATCATTGCCTACTCCTATAGGGCCAGCTGTTGCTGTAAGTGACACATTATTGTTCAAAAATCATCTCCTAGTTCTAAAGGGAGAGTTTCCAGCTGTTGCTTAGAGGGACAGATTATTGTTCAAAAACCATTGCCTACTCCTATAGGGCCAGGTTCCAGCTGTTTCTGTAAGTGACACATTATTGTTCAAAAATCATCTCCTTGTTCTAAAGGGAGAGTTACCAGCTGTTGCTTAGAGGGACAGATTATTGTTCAAAAACCATTGCCTACTCCTATAGGGCCAGGTTCCAGCTGTTGCTGTAAGTGACACATTATTGTTCAAAAATCATCTCCTAGTTCTAAAGGGAGAGTTTCCAGCTGTTGCTTAGAGGGACAGATTATTGTTCAAAAACCATTGCCTACTCCTACAGGGCTAGGTTCCAGCTGTTGCTGTAAGTGACACATTATTGTTCAAAAATCATCTCCTAGTTCTAAAGGGAGAGTTTCCAGCTGTTGCTTAGAGGGACAGATTATTGTTCAAAAACCATTGCCTACTCATATAGGGCAAGGTTCCAGCTGTTGTTGCAAGTGACAGATTATTTATTGTTCAAAAATCATCTCCTAGTTCAAAGGGAGAGCTTCCAGCTGTTGGTGTGCGCAGTGCATTTCTTGCACCAAAATAAAAAGTCTGGCTATGTTGGTGTTTTAAAAAAAAAAGGTATTAATTGGTATTAATAAATACTTACATAGGGCTACATAGTACATTTGCGGGCCCAATGAGGAGAGAAAATAAGGGACGTGGTCATGGTGCTGCAAGACAACCGATGGACTCCTTACACAAAGGGAACACGCACATCGACCGTGTGGAGTTGGTGCAGGAGAGGAAGGTTGTCCTCCAAGTGGTTGTGGTGGTTGTGGTCGTCGTGGTCGTAGTGGTCGTCGTGGTACTGGTGCAGGGAATAAAAGAGAGGAGTAACCCGGGCGTTTACATGATACATCGGGATACATTCATAAATAATTATGGTTAATTATGGAAAAAAAAAATTTTGTGGTTGTATCGGTCTGAAAAATAAAACCACGTTCTTTACGTGACGCGTGTGGTTGTCGACCTTCGAGAGGGAAACTTGATCCTCTACTAAAAACTTGTTATTTATTAGACAG
>BLSH010188086.1:202724-232498 GCA_018402905.1 Glandirana rugosa | reverse complement strand
GGAAGGTACTCCAACTCCCTTCCTCATTCTCATCCTTCCTACCAATGACAGGGAACCCCATGTTCCCCCCCTCACACAATTCCCATGTCTTTTCCATTTGGGCATCTAAGGGGCTGACACGGGCCTCCCAAGTGCTGTCCCCAGACCATAGATCGTTCAAAACCTTCACGGAACTCCAGCGAGTCTACGGACTACCTCCAACCCACTGCTTCAGCTACATGCAAATTAAATCTTACATTCGATCCTGCATGGGCAGCCTACAAAATCCCTGTGCAACATCCTTTATAGACAATCTAATTTCAGCAGGTAGTTACTCTATCTCCCAAATACATGGCCACCTAACCCAACACAGAAGTGCCAAATATGCATCACAACAGTTCAGTCCCTGGGGTGTAGTACTAGAGGACGCACAAGCTCCAGAACAAATCCTCCAGGGTTACAAAAAGATATGCGCCTTAGTGACCACAGAAACTTGGAGGGAGACACAATTTAAGCTGGCCCACAGAGCATATCTCCCAATGATCTTCTCCCCAGGGGACCCGACACAGGGTTCATGCCGGTGGTGTCACACACGCAGACCGACCCTATATCACAGACTCTGGCTATGCCCCCCTATTTCCAACTTTTGGGATAAAGTGCTGACGCTTATAAGTAGCATCGAAAACAAGGTAAGAAACACTAAGATGCCCATCAAGGGGACACGCCGGGCTTTAAATGAAAAATATCTTTAATCTGAAGTAATAGTTCGCATACAAAAATATAAAGGACAGTTATACACCAAAAAACAATAAACACAGTAAGTTAATTAAAATTGGCAACGTTGTCAAACATAACAGACAGGGGAACCATACACAGCCAATCCGCATGCAATATCAACACAATGCAAATGTGCAATTCATCACAGTCTGGTGTGGCCAGATGTGGCTAGTGAACCAGTCTGAAGATGAATTGTCTAAGTGTGCAGTATAGCCCGTGGTATGAAATAGTAAGGAAGCTACGGGGCACCACCCGCTGTAATCAAGTATGAATCACAGTAGCCCTGTAAAGTGGTCTATAGGATAATGAACAACCAGTTTCCAATACTTGGAGGTGACACTGCAAGAGGTTGGAGTTCACGTTTAGTGACACAAGGACATGGCGTCCAGTGGATGGCTTATAAGTAGCGTCAGCTGTGTCAAACCACCTAAAGACCCTATTCTGTGCCTGTTCAGCGGAAGCCCCCGAAACACACCACCACCCCCGGTGGCAACAACATACCCGGACTGGGCCCATCTATGCCTACTAGCGGCCAGACGATCAATCATGCAAGCATGGATTCATCAATATCCACCCAGCTTGGAACAAGTCAACAACATACTCCTCTCCCTACTCTACATGGAAAGGCAGGACATCATTAATATGAACTTCCTCCGTGTTCAGAAGTTTTTCGCGAGATGGAGGAGATTCATAGAATACTCGCTCAACCCTACAGAGCTGAAAGACTTTATGTCCCCATTCAAACTATCTGAGTGGTATTTAAAATCTGACCTATCCAACTCCCTGGGTAAACTTAAAACTAGTGATTAAAATCCTGCCACGAACATTACTGTTTACACCACCTTGGCGTTCGACACCCTTTGACCTACCTGATTAACTTTACCAATTAGTGCTGAGGCCTAGACAAGGAATACCAGTGACTTCCATGGAACCTAACTCTCACCCTACAGGACACACTTAAAACAACCAGTCAACCAATCTGCGCCCTGTTTGATTGTAATTTTGTTGTCTATATCATTCCACTTATAGTGGTACATTGGATGTGCCAACCCTTTTTTGTTAAAAAGATATATCTTGATGTATATTGAAGCACTAACCTAATCCATACCATTATTTGCCTCAAATTTCGATGTTGACCTGATGTATATTTTTTGAAAAATGTTCAATAAAATCTGTTTTAAAAAAAAAAAAAAAAAAAAAAAAAAAAATAGTGTGGTCCGGTTGTGAGAAGTGATGTCCCACAGGTGTGCATAAACTGTCTTCTTTATGTTCCTTGATGGAATGTCTGTGTAAATTCATCCTTGCTTGCAACTTCTGTCCTGTTTCCCCAACATAAGATCTTTTTTTACACCTTTTGCATTGAATTAAGTACACAACATTAGTAGAGGTACAGCTGTATGATCCCATGATATTCAAGGTTCCATTTGTGTGTGACACTTCTAGATTGGTTGATCTGGTTGCACAGTTTGCAGCGTTTTTTATTCCAGAGTTTGCTTCCATTATTCATGACTTCATAATCTGAGTGAAGTTTCCTGCTGCTTAGTTCATGTCGGAGGTTGGGTGGTTGTCTGAAAGCCAATATTGGGGGTTGTTGGAATATTTCTTTCAGAGTTTCATCCTCTGTTGAGGGAGGACACGCTGACGTCATCGCCTTTGAGTTTACTAGTTGCTAGCCGGCCGGTGTTTTTATGCTGTTTGTGCGCATTGTTCTTATCTAGAAATGTACGTGCATTACCTCAACTTTTAATAAATAGAAGTGGTACAGTATCACAATATTCAAGTTTTTTTATTTCATGGTGAATTAATGGGGGAATGAACTTGGAGTGTGGTAACTCTGGATACGGTATCACGGTGGAGAGAAATCTCTTCATTCCCTAAGGGGACCCTGGCTGGGTGAAAAGCCTAGGCGCTTTTTCCTATTTACATCTGGTGAGCATATTTGGTATTCAGTGACGGATTCCCACAAGAGTGTCTGCTGTCTTCACACACCGGGTGCCCCGCCCCTCTTCCCTTTACAATGTGATTGTGCTGCTTTGTTCATATGAACATTTTTTTCTACAATAAGGACACACATGCTGGTCTTAATTGAAGATATATACCTACTCTTTTGCTTCAGTCTCACATGTGGAATGTTTTATGATTATTCCTGAATGTTTTATTACGCAGGACTTTTTGCTATAGGGGGTATCTACCCACATTTTTATTATACAGACATTTATATTTAAATGGTGAAGTTTACCCCTCGCATTGTATGTGGAATATATTTATTTATTTTGTGCTGGGTTGTAAGCAATTTCTCTACCGGGGTATTTTTTTGTTTAGCGCAGCTCATTTTTATTTGAATTGTTTATTATACCTGGTTGTTAGTTGGGACTGCAGCTTGCCTCTTCTCCTTAATAATGAGCCATTAGCGCGGTATAATCAACTACACATCCTCTGTTATAATGGGTTGTAAATTTTTGATTATCTTTTTTATTCCTTCTAGTGCTGGGTTGTATGTAGTGACTAGAGGTAAGCGGTTATTTGTTTTTTCTCTTTGTATTGGAGGAGATTTTTTTCGGGTTTTCAAGGCCGTGTTTATGCTGTTGTTGATGGTTTTGTCTTTTTACCCTTTCTAATGGAAGGAGTCTGCCAGTGTTCTGAGATGTTTATCTCTGTCCTCTGGGTCTGAACATATTCAATGGTATCTGCCTGGCTGTGTATAATGGCCTGTTTAGTGTGCTGGGGCTGAAAACTGGAACTATGGAGATAGCTGCATTGGTCAGTTGGTTTTCTGTATATAGAAGTGGGAAGCTTGTCATCCCTGATGTATACTGTAGTGTCTAGGAAGTTGATGTGTGTTTCAATAATCCATTTTTAATTTGATAGGTGGGTGAAAGGTGTTGATCAATGAGAAAAACAGTTTTATATTTTCTTCACCTTCAGTCCACATCATAAAGACATCATCAATATAGCGATAATATCTGTATGGCTTATGTTGTATGCTGCTCAGGAATTTGTCCTCCAGGTCGAAAGTGAAGTAGTTGTGTGTAAGAATGAATTAGATGAGCTGTGTAACATCCTCAGCATTGTATTTGTGGTTTGGTGAGGATGATACAAATCTGTGACATGCGGCCAACCCATCCTTGTGAGGGATGTTACTGTACAGAGATTCTACATCCATAGTGACTAGAAGTGTGTTTGGTGGTAATTGTTGTACCTGCCTTTAACCTGTAAAAGAATTGTTATTTTTATCAAACCAGTTCTGACATTTACACAGCTCTACCACACAGCACAGACCTGTGTGACAGGGCATACATCCTAGCAGTCAAGGTACTCCCACTGCAGCAAAAAGCAATGCCAACAAAACTTTACAGGGCAGTAGCATGACTGGTGGCCCAAGGGAATAAAGAAGAAGAGCAGCTTTAGATCTTATAAACAGAAAATCAGGGAGAGTGAGTTCTATAAAGTGGAGGGTCATACATATATGTCAGTTGCTGCTGCAGTAAATGAAAAAAGAGTCTAGATCAATGCAAGGCAAGGCATCATTTACAAACATGCAGTTCTCTTTTTCCAGAAGTTCACATGCCCACCAAAATTGTTTAGTTCTCTAGTTTCAGCCTACAAGCCCAAACAAAATAATATTAGGTTTATGGGTTTTGGGCAATTAAACTGTGAACCTCTTCAAGGTCATTGACTAGTGTGATTTCTTATTTCTGTTCTATAAAGCACTAGGGAATTTACTGGCACTGGCATGCAAATTAGTAAAATACCATACACTTAGATAAGCTTTCAAATCATAAGATCAGCATTATACACCTGCTGTCTGATCCAGTGATACACATATAAATCTCTACTAATTTATTTGCGCAATATGAATCACCCACACGCTTAACACAAAAACAATAGCATGCAAGGCATCATGTACAAATACAAGATTTCTTCCACAGTAACATTTATTATTCTTATAATAGTTATTGAGCTGCATCGAAAACAAGCACAGGATATCAATCATTTTAATTTATTTGATTCAAATTTCAAAATAAAGTTTTGACTTATTTTTTTTCCATTCAGCGGCAGTTACTTAGCCATGATTTAGTAATTTGCGTGCAGATGATTTAAATGATTCAAAATGGAGAATTTCTTAAATCAGTTTCAATGAAAAGTAATAATCTGAACTTTCAAAGAAACAGATAAGTCGTGTACATATCATATGCTGATGCCATAGCTTTATTGAATCAAACCACATTCAGAGTTATTGAAAATAGTTTGACATTTAAGCAGTTTTTATTGAAATTGTGTAGTTCAAAGAAATAAGCCGTGATGGAGTTTTACCATCATCCATTTTATTAATCCCATAAAAATGAAAGATATAAAAACCATAACCCATATCACTGCTTTTTTTCATCTCTCAACAGTAGATAGAAAATGAAAAAGCATACATTTTCTCTTATTTTTTATTATTTTTTCATTCTTTCATATCATTTTCTAGTCGCAATAATTTTTAAGATATATACAAATGGCAAAACAGTCACATATCACTCCAGCTCTTAAAATGATAGACTGTGGCCATTGTTTAGCTGAAATGGAACAATTGGGTTGATATCCACAATAAATGCTGTAACATTAAAAAGATGAAATAAAGTAAATAAGGAACACACAAAATATACCCATGATACAGGTTTTGTATCTCACATGTAATTCTCATAGGCATATAAAGGAAGCATCAAGACAAATGCGTACAAGAATTATAAAGGGAATTTGAAATATAATTGATTTATATTGTACTTCTATTTTATTTTCAACTGAAGAATACAATCATTTGGAAAGAGGTATGTAAAGTGACACATTATTTATCTGTGAACTTTTCTTCCCTTTCCCTATTAACAATGTGCTTAATTTTGTAAGGTTTATAGATAAAAAAAACAAATGTGTAAACAGTGAGTGCTTCATTATTTGAATCACTTATCACTTATTACACTATTTAGAAACAGTTCAATGATAGTTCATCTGCTGTACATGGTTTTTCAGTTAGTCAACATTTAAACAAGCAGAAATATACAGTACTGTGCAAAAGTTTTAGGCAGATGTGAAAAAATGCTGTAAATTATCTGGCTATAGCAGAAGGCAAAATGCCAAAGGGCTGGAGAGCAATGCAAAACTGACTGTCTGCAGGCAACAGTGGAGCATGGTGGAGGCTCCTAGCAAGTTTGGGACTGCACTTCTGCAAATGGAGTTGGAGATTTGGTCATGATCAGTGGTGTCCTCAATGCTGAGAAATACAGGCAGATACTTCATGCCATATCATCAGGGATGCATGTAATTGGCCCCAAATGTATTCTACAACAGGACAACAACCCCAAACATACAGGCAATGTCTTTAGCAACTATCTTCAGTGTAAAAAAAGAACAAGGAGCCCTGGAAGTGACGGTTTGGCGCCCACAGATCCCTGAGCTCAACATCATCGAATCTGTCTGGGATTACATGAAGAGACAGAAGGATTTGAGGCAGCCTACAAGGTGTTTGGAGCAACCTATCTGCCGAGTAGGCTTGTGCAATTAGTTTCGTTACGAATTTTGTTTTTACCGAATTTTGCGAAATTTGGCAATTCGGACGAAATCCGAATTCCGAATTTCTCAATTTTTACGAATTTTCGTTTTTCTGATTCGAAAATTTGGCAATCTGAAAACGTGAATTCGGCAATTGCAGTAATTTGGGAGTTCGGAAATTCGGTAATCCGAAAATGAGAATTCGGCAATCGCGGTGATTCGGAAATTCTGCAATCCGAAAATGCGAATTTGGCAATTGCGGTAATACGGAAATTTGGAAATTAGGCAAACGGAACAACCGAAAATCCAAAATTCGGAAATCCAAAAATTCTAAAGTAACAAAGAACATTTGAAATAATAACTAACTAATAAATAACTATTACATTTATAGGTATTGGAATTTCCTTGAAAATATGGCTGTTACTGATAAATTTCATATTTAAGTTCACTAACAGCCAAATTTTCAAGGACATTCCAAAACCTATAATTTAATAATTATTTATTATTATTTCAAATGTTCTTTCTTATTTCTGAATTTCCAAATTTCTGAAATTTGGAAATAAGAAAGAACATGTGAAATAATAAATAACTAATAATTTATTAGTTAGTTATTTCAAATGTTCTTTCTTATTTTTGAATTTCCAAAATTCAGAAATTTGAAAATAAGAAAGAACATTTGAAATAATAATAAATAACTATTACATTATAGATATTGGAATTTCCTTGAAAATTTGGCTGTTAGTGAACTTAAATATGAAATTCATCACTGACAGGCATATTTTCAAGGAAATTCCAATACCTATAATTTAATAGTTATTTATTATTATTTCAAATGTTCTTTCTTATTTTCGAATTTCCGAAATTCAGAAGTAGGAAAGCACATTTGAAATAATAGCTAACTAATAAATTATAAATTATTAGTTCGTTATTATTTCAAATGTTCTTTCTTATTTCCAAATTTCCAAATTTCCGAAATTCAGAAATAAAAAAGAACATTTGAAATAATAATAAATAACTATTAAATTATAGGTATTACATTTCCTTGAAAATGTGGCTGCTAGTGAACTTAAATATGAAATGTATCGCTAACAGCCATATTTTCAAGGAAATTCCAATACATATAATTTAATAGTTATTTATTAGTTAGTTATCATTTCAAATATTCTTTGTTGTTTTTGAATTTCCGAATATTTGAATTTTGCATTTTCGACTGTGCCGTTTGCCGGATTTCTGAACTTCTGAATTATACAAACTTCTGAATTTCCGAATTTTTCAAATTTCCAAAAAAATTAAAAACAAACGGAATGAAAACGAAAACAAACAAATTTTTCAGCTATGCACAAGTCTACTTCCGAGTTCCTTCAAAAACTGTGTGCAAGTGTACCTCGAAGAATTGATGCTGGTTTGAAGTCAAAGAGTGGTCACACCAAATATTGATTTACTGTAGTTATCAGCATATAACACAAACTTTTTACCCCTGAAAATAGAGGACAAATCATGTGTGCCTGTGTTATAAGCCAATATTTTACCTGGGCTGCCTCGGATGGGAAGGAGGGGCGAGAGGCCACCAGAATACACAGAGCCGGGATCTACTGTTTAGTCGGCAATCGCAGTCACACACAGTCCCGCCTCCTGGACCGACACCTGGGATAGACATCACATGTCCCGGCATTGGACCAGTGTTCTGTCTATCATAGGAGCCAATCCAGGAGGCGGGACTGTGTGTGACGGTGAGCAATCCCACGGTTTAATCCGGCACTGATCAGGCTGCAATGATGGGCAATGGTGAGGCTGCAGATGGGCACTGATCAGGCTGCAGTGGTGAGGCTGCAGATGGGCACTGATCAGGCTGCAATGATGGACAATGGTAAGGCTGCAGATGGGCACTGATCAGGCTGCATTGATGGGCAATGGTGAGGCTGCATTGATGGGCAACGGTGTGGCTGCAGATAAGCACTGATCAGGCTGCAATGATGGACAATGGTAAGGCTGCAGATGGGCACCGATCAGGCTGCATTAATGGACAATGGTGAGGCTGCATTGATGGGCAACGGTGAGGCTGCAGATGGGCACTGATCAGGCTGCAATGATGGACAATGGTAAGGCTGCAATGATGGACAATGGTAAGGCTGCAGATGGGCATCGATCAGGCTGCATTAATGGCCAATGGTGAGGCTGCATTGATGGGCAATGGTGAGGCTGCAGATGGGCACGGATCAGGCTGCATTGATGGGCACTGATTAAGCTGCATTAATGGGCAACAATCAGGCTGCATTGATGGGCAATGGTGAGGCTGCATTGATGTGCACTGGTGTGACTGCAAATGGGCACTGATAAGGCCACATTGATGGGTACTGGTCCTTATTTTGCTTCAAAGTTCTTTATTTAAAATGTAAGCTTTTTTCCTGAAAGTTCCCTCTTAAAATTAAGGTGCATGTTATATGCCTGTGCGTGTTATATGCCAATAAACACAGTAAGTTAGATTTTTCTTCTGTTCACTCACTTTGCATCTTGTAAACTGATAAAAATAAACAATTAAATATATATATATATTGTTCAAAGCATTCTTATTTTATAGCATTTCTTCACACCTAAAACCAAAAAAGAAAACATATGTGCTACTTCACAATGTCTACAACCAACATGTGCAAAGCTGGATATTACCTGGTCAAGGTACATCTGGATATACCCAATGTGTTATAACACAGTGAACAATAATCAATGTGCACTATATATGTGTGCTTCTAATCACAACATACATGAAACATTAATTCATTAATTTAGCAAATCCTTCTAAGCACATTCTGTAAACATAATGCTAAACTTTCCAGTGTATCAGTTATTATTGTGCAATAAAGCAATATACAAAAATAAAACAAATAGAAACAAAAATGAAAGTCCATGTGAAAAATTTCCGAGGGAGGAGCCAGGGTGTACGTCACCATGCATGCGTGGTGAATGAGTTGCAATTGGCTGGCGGTAGCTACCCACCAAAAGCAATAGGAGACTTAATTCCTGCTGTGGCATGTATACACCATCTTATATGTGGGCATTATTGTGTTTGTAACAGCAGAGTAAGTGAAATTTTATTCAAATAATCTCTTTTAACTATTGATACTGCACCATGGGAGGCTTATTTATTCCAT
The DNA here is from genome assembly GCA_018402905.1 of Glandirana rugosa. Lineage (NCBI taxonomy): Eukaryota > Metazoa > Chordata > Amphibia > Anura > Ranidae > Glandirana > Glandirana rugosa. The sequence goes on along the minus strand of BLSH010188086.1, from coordinate 223,067 downwards.
GCATGTACGATCTGGATGCCTAAACTATTGTAAATAATTGGCTCTTGGGGAATATTCTGGAGGTAGCCAATGTGGAGGATTTGAATATTACCTACTGTGACGTGTGGGTGCATTTGGATGAGGTCAGGCCAAAAAAGCGATCTGCTTACAAAACAGTTTATGAGCACTCTATAATTTGAGAGCCATATCCTTCTGGTAAGCCTCCTCTTCACATAAGGGTGGTGCGCACCGGTGGGGTCCCACATACCATTATCTGGATCCATATTTTATGAATTTTTCACACGGACGTTCATCTTTGTTTCTATTTGTTTTTGTTCACAAACTTTTTATTAGAAAGTTGCAAAAGGCGGTACATAAGAATTAACACTTTGAAATATCATCATATCGCCTTACTGCAAGAATTTGTCAAGAATTGTAAACCATGACCAGTCTAGTCAGTGACAGTGTACAGTTATCAGTGTTAAATTATGATTATTAATACAAATATTTCAGAATTGAAAACTAAAACGACATCAACATCAACATAGTAATATACAGTATCTCACAAAAGTACACTCCTCACTCCCCGTTGGGAGGGCTCCCACCGTCTGCACACTGTATGCTTTGACACTTTATTTATATGGCAGGGCAGGGCCACCCAGCGATGTAAGCGAGCGACCTCACCCCTTCAGATGTCATGTGACATTGGAGGAGGCGGGTCACATGCTTACATCACCAGGTGGTGTACCCCTACTAATTCACATGGAGGGGTCGGGATATGGGGGCCCCCTTATTAAAGGGGCTTCCAGATTCCGATAAGTCCCCTGCCCACAGACTCCGACAACCACAGCCCAGGGTTGTCCGGAAGAGGCTCTTGTCCCCATCAACATGGGGACAAGCGGCTTTGGGGTGAGAGGTGCAGAGCCCCCCCTGCCCCAAAGCACCCATACTCCCCATGTTGAGGGCATTGAGCCTGGTACAGTTCAGGAGGGGGGGGGGGTGCTCGCTCACCCCCCCCTATCCTGGCCGGCCAGATTGCATGCTCGGAAAAGGGTCTGGTTTGGATTTTAGGGGGGACCCTACATCAATTTTTTTTCACATTTTGGCATGGAATTCCCCTTAACCACTTTCGTACAGCCGGACGTCATATGAGTTTGAGTGGAGATATCTGAATGGTGCCTGCAGCTACAGGCACCATTCAGATAACGTTTTTTTCAGCCGACAATTTTCTCTAAGATAAAAGTGATCTTAGCGGCGGATTCACTGCTAGATCACTTTTATCGGTGGCGGGAAAGGTGGCCCCCCTCTCGCCACTTTCCCGTCATCTCCGCCACTTACCAGACCATCGGCAGTGGCAGAGATGATCGCGTCCATTCCCCCCCTGCACAGGAAGCCAAGTGAGTGGAAGATGCCGCCCACTCGGCTCCATAACATTGCAGGGCAGAAGAGACATCACACGTCGCTTCCGCCCAACGGTCTTAAAGGGCCCATTTTTTTTTTGAACTGCCATTTTGTTTATTTTATTTATTTATTTTTGCATGTAACTGTAAATATGAGATCTGAGGTCTTTTTGACCCCAGATCTCATATTTAGGAGGTCCTGGCATGCTTTTTTCTATTACAAGAAATGTTTACATGCCTTGTAATAGGAATAAAAGTGATCACATTTTTTTTAAAAGAAGGGTGTAAAATAAAAAAAAAAAAAAAAAAAAAAAAATTTAAAGCGCCTGTCCCCGCGAGTTCGCGTGCAGAAGCGAACGCATACGTAAGTTGCGCCCGCATATGAAAACAGTGTTCAAGCCACACATGTGAGGTATCGCCATGATCGTTAGAGTGAGAGCAATAATTTTAGCTCTAGAGCTCCTCTGTCACTCAAAACTGGTAACCTGTAGAAATTTTTAAACGTCGCCAATGGAGATTTTTAGGTTGCAAAGTTTGTTGCCATTCTGCGAGCAGGTGCAATTTCAAAGTATGTTAAAATTGGGCTAACTTTACCGTTGTCTTATTTTTTCACTCAAAAAAGTTAATTTTTTTTTAAAAAATCGCGCTTGTAAGACTGCTGCGCAAATACGGTGCGACATAAAGTTTTGCAACAATCACCATTTTATTCTCTAGGGTGTTAGAGAAAAAAAATATAATGTTTGGGGAGTTTAACCACTTCAGCCCTGTAAGGATTTCCCACTTTAGGACCAGAGCACTTTTTGCGATTCGGCACTGCGTCGCTTTAACTGACAATTGCGCGGTCGTGCGATGTTGTACCCAAACAAAATTTGTGTCCTTTTTTTCCCACAAATAGAGATTGTGGTGGTATTTGATCTCCTCTGTATCATTTCTGATCACCGCTATAAACAAAAGAAGAGTGACAATTTTGGAAAAAAAAAACGAATTTCTTACTTTTTGCTAAAATACAAATCCAAAAAAATATACAAAAAAAACATTTTTTTCCATCAGTTTTGGCCGATTTATATTCTTCCTCATATTTTTGGTAAAAAAAATTGCAATCGGCGTTTATTGATTGGTTTGGGCAAAAGTTGCTGCATTTACGGATGATGAGAATTCATTTCTGGGGGTTTTTATTTTTTTTTATTTTTTGCTAGTAATGGCAGCGATCTACGATTTTTAGCGGCACTGCGATATTGCAGTGGACATGTCGGACGATTTTGACACTTTTTTGGGACCATTGGCAGTTATACAGCGATCATGCTACTATGTAAATGTCATTGGCAGTGAAGGGGTTAACCTGCAGGGGGCGCTCTAAGGATAAACTGTGTTCCCTGGGTGTGTTCTAACTGTGTGTGGGCTGCCCTGGCTGGGGAAAGGGGATGATCATGGCCTCCATATACAGGAAGCCTTTGATCACCGCCCTTCCCCCTCTATGAGAACGGAGATCCGTGTTTACTTACAGGGACCTCCATTCTCTCTGATCGAGTCCACTCTACCTGCTCCCTGCCCCCCCGGACACAGTGAGCGTGCGAGCGCGCCTCCGGTGCTCACAGCACTCATAGGACAGTGATTTGCGATAACGAGCCACGCTGTCGTGTCAGACTGCGGTCGGCGGTGGGGAAGTGGTTAAGTAATGTTATAGCAAAATAATGGTTTTAACTTGTAAACACCAAGTCCACAAAGTAGGCCTAGTGTTGAAGTGGTTAAACTCCATACCAGACCCAAAGGGCCTGGTATGGACTGGGGGGGTGTGACCCCAGGCATAATTTTCCAGTGATTTTTTTTTTTGTATATCGCCGGGAGCCGGCAATACATTACAGCCGCGATTTTAAATTTCCCTTTGGAAATGTCATTTTGCTCTGGCTATGTTCTAAACATCACAGAGATGCGCCCTTTTATAGGCAGACTAAGGGGACCCCCCAGGCACGATATTTAACCACTTCAATACCAGGCAATTACCCCCCTTCACGCCCAGACCAGCTTTCATCGCTGTTGCATTTTGAATGACAATTGCACGGTCAAGTGACGCTGTACTCAAATGAATCTTTTATCATTTTTTTCCCACAAATCAAGCTTTCTTTTAGTGGTATTTGATCACCTTTGCGGTTTTTATTTTTTGTGCTACAAATAAAAATATATTAAGATTTTGAAGAAAAAACCTTTTTCTTTGTTGCTGTCACAAAACTTTGTAAAGAAGTACATTTTCTCCATCACTGATGGGCACTGATGAGGCTACACTGATGGGCACTAATGAGGCAGTACTGATTGGCACTGATGAGGTGGCACTGATGGTGACGCACATATATGCAGCTTTAATAGGCGGCACTGATAAGCAGCATTTATGGGCACTGATAGGTGGCACTGATAAGCGGCACTGATGGGCATTCATAGGCAGCACTGATGGGCACTCATAGGCAGCACTGATGGACACTCATAGCTGATGGGCAGTGATAGGTGGCACTGGATACTGGTAGGTGGCACTGATGGGCACTGATAGGTGTTACTGATGGGGGCACTGATAGATGGCATTGATGGGGAGCACTGATAGGTGGCACTGGTTGGCACTGGTGGGCACTGATAGACGGCAATGCTATTTGGCATTTTTTATGCATCCTTGGTGGTCCTGGGTGGCATCATAGATCGGCAGACCCCCCCCCCCATCAGGAGAGCAGCCAATCGGCTCTCCTCACGTCTGCAGACACAATTTGTGTATAGGCCGGGCAGGAAGTGGTTTAAGGAATTTTCCATATTTTTTTCACTTTAAGCATTATTAACCACTTCCTTACTGGCCACTTTAACCCCCCTCCTGCCCAGACTAATTTTCAGTTTTCAGCGCTGTCGCATTTTGAGTGACAATTGCGTGGTCGTGCGACGTTGTACCCAAATAAAATTTGCGTCCTTTTTTTCCCACAAATAGAGCTTTTTTTTGGTGGTATTTGATAATTTCTGATCGGCGCTATAAACAAAAAAAAGAGCGACAATTTTGCAAAAAAGAAGAATATTTTTTACTTTTTGCTATAATACAAATTCATAAAAAAAAAAAATGTACTTGTTTAGGCCGATATATATTCTTCTACATATTTTTGGTTAAAAAAAAATCGCAATCGGCGTATATTGATTGGTTTGCGCAAAAGTTATCGCGTCTACAAACTATGGGAATTGATTTATGGCGTATTTATTTATTTTTTACTAGTAATGGCGGCGATCTGCGATTTTTATCGGGACTGCGATATTGCAACAGAAATGTCGGACATTTTTTACACATTTTTGGGACCAATGACATTTATACAGCGATCAGAAATTTAAATGTCCACTGATTACTGTATAAATGTCATTGGCAGTGAAGGGGTTAACCTGCAGGGGGCAGTGAAGGGGTTAACAATGTTCCCTGGGCGTGTTCTAACTGTAGGGGGGCGGGGCTGGTCGGGACATAACAGATCTAACTGATCCCAGTGACAGGGATCAGTAGATCTGGTATGTCCCCTGTCACAGAACGGAGAACCGCCGTGTTTACATCGGCGGTTCCCCGTTCTGCAGCTCTGTAAGGCGATTGTGGATCTCGAGTCGACATCGAGTCCGCCCGACCCGCCAGGGGGCACGCCGGGAGTGTGCACAGGGGACGACGTCCATGGACGTCGTCCCGGCATTTCAGATCCGTGCTGGAGCCGTACTTCGGCAATAGCGCGGATCTGTAGGGGTTAAAATCACTGCTCCTGAAAAAACAATCTATTTAAAAACTTTTTTTTGCATTGATACATGTCCCCCAGGACAGGACCCGGATCCCCATACACTTTTTATGGCAAATAGACGCATTGCTGCAGAGGTTGAAGGGGTAGGGGGTCAGCCTGTCAGTGCTCAAATTGGTCTGCATGGCTGTCATCCCAGAAGGAAGCCTCTTCTGAAGATGATGCACAAGACAGCTTGCAAACAATTTGCTGAAGACAAGAAGACTAAGGATATGGATTACTGGAGCCATGCCTGTGGTCTGATGAAATGAAGATAAGCGTATTTGGTTCAGTTGGTGCAACCAGGTGAGGAGTACAAAGACAAGTGTGTCTTGCCTACAGTCAAGCATGCTGGTGGGAATGTCATGGTCTTGGGCTACATGAGTGCTGCTGTCACTGGGGAGCTACAGTTCATTGAGGGAACCATGAATGCCAACATGTACTGTGACATACTATAGCAGAGCATGATCCCCTCCCTTCGGAGACTGAACCGCAGGACAGTATTCTGACATAATAGCGACCCCAAACACACCTCCAAGAGGACCACTGCCTTGCTAAAGAAGCTGAGGGTAAAAGTGATGGACTGGCCAAGCATGTCTCAAGACCTAAACCCTATTGAGCATCTGTGGGGCATCCTCAAATGGAAGGTGGAGGAGCGAAAGGTCTCTAACATCCACCAGCTCCGTGATGTCATCATGGAGGAGTGGAAGAGGACTCCAGTGACAACATATGACGCTCTGGTGAACTCCATGCCCAAGAGGGTTAAGGCAGTGCTGGAAAATAATGGTGGCCACACAAAGTATTTACACTTTGGGCCCAATGGTATACTCACTTTTGTTGCCAGTGGTTTAGACAATTATGGCTGTGTGTTGAGTTATTTTGAGGGGATAGCAAATGTACACTGTTGTACAAGTTGTACACGCACTACTTTACATTGTAGCAAAGTGTCATTTCTTCAGTGTTGTCACATGAAAAGATATAACAAAATATTTACAAAAATGTGAGGGGTGTATTCACTTTTGTCAGATACTGTATATAGTGCACATAGATTATTGCTCACTGTGCTATAATGCACTGGGTATAGCCAGATGTACCTTCACCAGGTAATATCTGGCTTTGCACATTTAGGTTGTAATTGATTTTTTTCTTTTTTGTATGCACTGCACTTTGAAGGGTTACTCTTTTCTTCACTCCTGCCTAAACCTCAGTTCTGCCACCCGAGATCGTTCCCTGCAGGGACAGAACAGGGATCTGTGTAAACAAGGCAGATCTCCATTGTGACAGGGAAGATCACACAGATCCTGTCTTTATGCTATGCAGGAAGATGGATCTGCGTGTTTCCCTAGGCAGCCCATCCCTCATATAGTTAGAACACACCTACAGGGAACACATTTAACCCCTTGATCACCCCTAGTGTTAACCCCTTCCCTGCCAGTGTCATTAGTACAATAACAGTGCATATTTTTAGCACTGATTACTGTAATAATGTCACTGGTTCCCAAAAAAATGTCAAAAATGTCAGTTAGGTGTCCAATCTGTTTGCAGAAATGTCGCAGTCCCGCTAAAAATCACTAATCACCGCCATTTCTAGTGTAGCGCCCTCCTATTTTGGGTACTAGTGAGTGTATATAGTTTTTGGCTCTTTCTGCTTAACAGGAGAGCTGACAGGTAAATGTATATGCTGTCTGCTTATCAGAGAGCCTGATTTAAGTAAGGTCTGCTCAGTGTGCTCTGGTGCTGTTTCATATGGTCTGGAGATGTTTTACCCTGTCCAGTAGTACGGATCCCTGTTGGACAGAGGGAGAAAACCTCAGCCAGTGACAGCAGGTGTATTTGGAGGTGGTTCTGACCAACTAGCAGGGGGAGTGGTGCCCCACTGCATTTTGGGTGAACACCTTCATATAAAAAGGAGCACATGGGCTCAAGGTTAGGAGTTCCAGCCCATCCAAACCTGAGGGGTGAGGCATATATCCAGCTCCTAGCTGCCCGAGAGCCTATCCAGGAGCCTGCCAGGTGCTAGGCCCAGTCGAGGCTTATCCGGATGCTGAAGCTGCAACCCGCAGTCCTTTGAAAGCTGACAGAGGGAGGATGTCCTTGGATTCGGTCTGATACTGCAGTGGCAAAGTGTCGCTTGGAGGTTGGCAGAAAGGGCTACCAACTGTCCCAGGACATGGTGTGAGTACAGATCTGTGAGAGAATCCATGAGACTGTGTGCTAGAATTTCCCCTGCCCTCATATCAGCTTAATTGGGTGTGCCAGCTAGAAAAGAGACATTGGAGAGTGTCTTGCAGAACAGAGTCCAGCTTCTGTCCTTATTGCTTAACAAGGGACCTGTTCTGCTAAAGTCAGCCTGCCATAAAGTGCCTTTGGTAGTCTGCTACACTGAGTTAGAAAGGAGACACTGGCTAGTGTCTTGAAGAAACGAAGTCCGGCATGTCCTTTGTTGCTAAAAGATGGACTTGTTTCACTGGAGTCAGTCTGCTGTGTGAAGCCACTGACCGCCTGCTATACAGAGCTAGGGAGAATTTGTCCTCAGTTACAGTCAGTTAACTTGGAGTATCCTATACTTATCCTTCTCCTATCCAAGTTCAACAATAAAGCATTGAAAATTCATCCCCTTGACTGGTCATTGGAAACAAGCAGGATTGTGTGTGCACCTGGCTGTGTGGAAATGCTATAGTGTCTGGCTACAGGATAATCAGAGGGAGGCTCGGGAACAAATATAAATTTCATTAGCTCCTTCACGGGTACCGCTACACTAGTAAACAAATAAATAAATAATAAAAATGCCATAAATCTATCCCCTATTTTGTAGACGCTATAACTTTTGCTCAAACCAATCAATATACACTTATTATTAAAAATATAAGTGCAGTGCTAAAGGTAAAGTCCATAAATAGCAAAGTAAGTCCCACATCCGCACATGGAATGTATAAAGATTAGAGTGTCACACCACACCATAAACACACCGCTCTTACCAGAGAACGTGTGACCCCCTGATAAGAGCGGTCAAACACGTTTGATTAACAGATGGATCAGGCAGGATTGTTAAAAGAAGTCTGCTTTTCCCCTCAATAGGCAATGAGAACTCCAACTGTCACCACAACACGTCCAAATGATCACCAATACCACATAGGTGGGCAGGTCACTCCAGCCATCAAATGACTAGCACCTCCAGCACTCCTGAAACAGATAGAACGTATGCTCCATGAAGCCTTAAAGCAAACCTCAGAGCACATCACCAATAGTCTCACTAATGAGATGAGAGAGCTAGGCACCCGCACTGCGGCGCTGGAGATAAGAGTAGACAAGATAGAATCCACAGCACAAGACTACATGGCTGAACTCGAGAACCTCAAGGAAGAAAATATAACTCTACAAACTAGGCTCAAGGATTACAAAAACAGAGTATGGTGCTCTAGTTTGCATATTAGTGGCATCCCTGAATCCGCTATTGACCTACACTCCACCATGACTGCCCTGTTCCAGGAACTCCAGCCAGCCATCCCAACAGAACGCCTGGAGATAGCCAGAGTCCACAGAGCACTTACTCCAAAGAAACCTGACAGACCCCCACGTGACATCATCGCAAAGTTCCATTAATACCGCACCAAGGAACAGCTACTGGCCGCGGCCCGAGAAAAGGACACCCTCAACTTTCAGGGCCCCAACTACCAGCTCTTCACAGATCTGTCCCAGCTGACCATTACCGAATGCCAAGCTATGAAACCCCAGCTCCAGGAATTGCAGATAGACCACATTTCCTACCAATGGGGATTTCTGTTCTGGGTCCCCTTTGCCTATCAAGGATCCAAATACAGCAGTAGATCACAAGAGGAACTGCAATAAACCCTGCAAGAACAACATCTTGTGGAAAACCTCCCCAATGCCAGTGCTTCCCACAGAAGGTCAGCCTCAGCCTCTCCACTCAAATCACCATCACCCTTTGGTAAACATGGAGACCACCACACCCAAAAGAGAGGCCACTTCATCTCCTCAGCCCAAGACCAAGAAGACTGATGCCTGACCCCCCCCCCTCCCGAAACCCACTTCACCCCCACACCATGGGCTGATATTTCTCTGTTTGTCACATAGCTTTAGACGACCATTTTCACCCAAGTACTCTGCACAATTCTGTTTAAATCTAATTTCAACTTTCTCTTGTTTCTTGTTCTTGTTTAAAAAACTTCTGGTTCTGCACTCCATTTCTGTCCCTACTGGCACAACTGGATGACACGAACAGTAGCTAGTCCAACCCCTATCAAGTACATTGTTGTGCATTATAACTCTAGTGCCAAACTACAACCTCACCCTTCTATGAACCTTGACACCAATCTGCCACCCCTCCGCTCTTCATTGAACTCAGCAACTAGACTCGCGTCACCCAGCAGCGTATGCTCCTATATGACTTTTACCTAGCATAAACTACCTTGAACTGCTGATTCCTTAGGCACCCGTCTGGCTCCGGCTACTGTTCTTGAACTTTAACTGCACATCTGAGAGAACCCTCAATTATTCTTAGCACCCTCATTAGTCTTATTGTTCCACCTTAATTATATTGCCTATATCAGGGCTCCTATAACTTCGACTGCTTTATGTTCCCTCTCCCGTTCCTTTACCTACCCCCCAACCCCCAACATAAGCCGCTTCTACCCTACCTTAATTACCACCACTGACACCCCCCCTGTCAATTACTGTTACATGCATTCAAAGTTATACACCCTAGTCCTGTACAGCGGTCTACAGGTTGTAAGTATACAGTACATACCCACCTGGTAATTCATTATACCAGCTTTACCCCTCATGTGGATGATCCTTGTGCCCCCAGCTTACCCCCCCTTGCTCGTTCACCCTTAATATGTGGGCAAGCGACGGTGGCCATACCAGCCCTGAGGGGGAACCTACTCCCCTTTCACGGGCTCCATTTGACACTGTCTAATGATATTGCTATTTTCATGTACTGTATTACTTTGTTCCTCATGCTTCTTGCTTCTCCCCAATCTAGACTCTTCCTGGTCCCTACTCTTAATCTACAAGTTCATGCATATCGACCTGTCTGTCCGGCAAATCGCACTCACTGATAAGTTTTGCTCCCAAACACAGCTATCATGGTCCCCTTAAACGTTATATCCCTGAACGTTTAGGGCCTCAATATGCCTCAAATCATACCAAAGCATTTTGCTCCTTTAACTCTCTGAAAGCACATATAGTATGCCTTCAGAAAACACACCTCACAGTGCGCTCCACCCCAAAATGCTTTAGCTCCTTCTACCCACAAACCTTTATGGCCTCAGCTACAACTAAACAGCGTGGAACACTTCTAGCCTTCAATCGATCTACCCCATTCATCCCCAAAGCTGAAATTAAAGACCCGGAAGGTCGCTATCTAATCCTTACAGGACACATAATGGACTCATCCATTACCGTAGTCTCGTACTACTCTCCCAGCAAACAGCCCACCCAACTATCCTTCTCTCAGCTCCCCACCCGACACAATCTTGTCAACACCTGGCATGAAATTAATCCAACCAAATGGAGATACACTTACTATTCCCACTCACACAAGACTTTCTCATGTATCAACCATGTTCTTGTCACTACCAGCATGGTACCCGAGACAGGTAGACAGAAAGGCGCCTCTAAGTGTAATATGTAAAATTTATTACAGTGCACACACGGTTAAAAACACTTACAGAGTGTCAAATCATATAGGCATATGCAGGAGTATGGCGTGGAGTCTAGTGCATCCATCTGTGAGGAGCAGTCATTCTGGAGAGAAATAAGCAGAAACGGGATGCCTCTAAGTGCAGCAGTGGATGGTGATTCTGGTGCAGAGGGTTAACACTTACAGGACAGATGGTATTTCAGGCATGTATGATAGCTGGATAGGTCCCTGGAGAGTTCTCGCTTCCGCTCGTGGGGAGTGAATAAAACTGGCCCGCAGCTGTCAGTCACTGGTCCAATGGGGTGCTGATGTAGGGGAGACTTCCGAGTTCCTCTTCCCGCTGGAACGCCTTAAACATGTCTTAAACCTTCAGAGCTGCTTCTGCCATTCAAGTTCTGCCCTAAGGACCACCACCTGACCACCAACCCTGCCATCCAACACTCGAGCGCCCTTACCACCATACTCATGGTACCCGAGATCCTAACCTCAACCACAATACCTATACTGTGGTTGAACCACAGTGCGGCCCTCACCTCCTTTGCCTCACCCATCCCTAAAGCTGGTGTCTCTCAGACCTCATGCTCAAACACCCGTCACATCAACGCGAAATCGAATGCGCTCTTAAAAACTATCTAGCCCTAAGTACTACCCCTGATAACTCCCCACTCACACTCTAGGAAGCACATAAACCAGTCCTCTGCCGTGTATTCCAACGACAATCTGCTTTATTCAATCGCGAGCACAAGAACCTTGCATGTCAATCTGATTGATTTCCAAGCCTCCTAGCCTCCTACACTGCATTCAACCTCAACCCCACCCCAGCCGCAAAAAACAAATTAGACAAAGCCCTTCTGGAGTCCATATACCGCTCTAGACAAACATAGTACATGAAATCCAACAAACCAAACACCCTGCTGGCACACACGCTTAAATCCGTAAATAAACCTCAAACTATGCAATGACTCCTTTACTAGTAACCCAATAAATATCCTCTCGCCCATCCTCACTAAAGTTTTTAATGTACTAATCAAAAGCTTTGCATTCAGACAAGAAACTCTAACAGTGATCGTCTGTATGATCCCCAAACCTCACTCCGACGACACTACATGCACAAACTATCAATATCCCCTCTAAACATTGATATTAAACTCCTAGCCAAAATCATAGCCACTCGTAAGAATTATCCGTAAGCTTATACATCGCGACAGACTGGCTTTGAAACAGTTTGCCAATCCAGTGATAATGTACGTTGGCCTGTCCTTGCAGCACATGCAGCTAGAATGCACCGTATCCCTGCATGCCTTCTCTCACTCAATATTCAGAAAGCATTTGATTCAGTTTCCTGGTCCTAGCTGCGTTATACCCTACTGAAATGGGGATTTGGCTCCTACTTTATACAATGGATTACCTGATTAGACGACAAACCCTGTGGATACATTAAATATGCTGACTATAAATCCAACCCCTACATCATAGAAAGAGGCACGCGTCAGGGCTGTCCACTTCCCCCCCTTCTATTTTCCCTATTCAACTGCTAGTCCAGTTAATCAGATCAACCCCAACAATAACATAGAGCTAGGTGGCCACCGGCATAAGCTCTGCTTATTTGCAGATGATATTCTGCTATTTTTAACTACCCCACAAGTTTCAGGCCCTAATCCCCTGCCCATACTCAGCAAGTTTGTAGCCATGTTAGGATTGGTCATCAACACTAAGAAATCAATAGCGCATGTATGTCCCCTACTAACGCAATTGCAAGAGTACACTAAGCAATGGATGGATCTCCCGCTGGATCTCATGGGCAGGGCCAATATCATTAAAATGATTTACCTCCCCAAATTACTCTATGTCTTGGCCAATGCAGCATGTAGGGTCCCAAAATCTATTTTTAAACGCATTGACTCTATATGCACTACGTTCCTATGGCGGGGTGGGTCTCCTAGAATAGCTCTCCAGACACTCTGACATTCCTCCCACCTAGCTGGCCTGGCCTTCCCTAATTTCTACCTATATTATCTGGCCTCACATTTGGTATCCATCCACGACTGGCTACATCCCAATGACACTAATGCCTATACTAGTACGGAGGGTGCTATTGTCTCCTCTATGGAGACGCTCCACAACATAATCTATAGAGACCGTGTCCCTGATAGGCTGGGAACAGCTATAATACATATGTCCCTCTCTCTCTTTCGGACAATCAAAAGTAAATATGCCCGAGAATCTTGGAACGCTTCACCGAACACACCCCTATGGTATAACGGCACTCTTAGTGAACTAGAGTCCTCAAGGGGAGTTAAATTCCAGTGTCATCTCTTGGATACACAGGGCTTTAAACCCTTTAAACAACTCCAGCAGGAGTTTGACCTTCCGAATTCTTATATATTTTATTACTACCAACTGAGACACACAATCAGATCACAATTTGGTACCCTAGACAATCCACTTTGCATGCCCCCACTGGAAACACTACTAAGGGAACCGGCCACTACTAAACTCATTTCAACTTACTATATGACCCTAGCTACAGATACTAACCCTATATTTCAGGTTGCCTAAACTAAATGGTCTGCTTAGGATATGCAAATCATAGAGGAGAATTGGTCGGTATTCACTGACACCTTCAAATCATCGGTCATCTCCTCTAGAGATAGAGTTATTAAAATTAAGGTCTTCCACCAATCTCATCTAACCCCCCCACAGGCTTTATAAGATGGGTTTATCGTCCACGTATACATGTTTTAGGGGATGCAGTCAACAAACAGACTTTATGCACTGCTTCTGGACGTGTCCGGTGGTGCTGCACTTCTGGGGGGATATTGGATCCTTTATCTCGTCGGCTCTAGACCTCCCCAACATTATAAATCCTAAGAATTGCCTCCTAGGAGTTTTTGGGGATTTATCACTGTCAGCCTCGGCAAGGAGACTCCTTTGTATCCTTTTCTTCTATGCAAAGAAGTCTCTCTTGCTGACGTGGAAGAACCCACAGACACCGAGCAAAACCTTGTGGTTGAAATTGATAAATGATCACTATATAAAATTACATTTGGCATTAGGAAAAGGAGTAAGAGTTTCATAAGGTTTGGGGTAGATGGTTAGCCAGGCCCCTAACATTGTGCCCCCTTTGAGCCAGGCCCCTAACATTGTGCCCCCTTTACCATGAGGTTTATCATTGTTTAATCTACCCTGGGTTGGTACAGGCCTACTTGGCCTACCTTACATACTAATATATTACAGTATATACTTGGTGGACTCTAGCCTAGCCAATTAGAGGTATACCCATGTGCCATTTGTTGAAAAATCATAACTGGGAAACTATGTTGACCTTGAACAAGTTGCCAATATTTTTTACTTGCTTGTTGGATATGATGCCCGATGGGTGGTTGTTTGTCTCTATGTTTGTATGTCTTTTATAACCAATAAAAATATCTTAAAAAAAAAAGAAATCCATAGCGCTGAATATATCTCTTTCCCACCTGGAGCTAGAGTCTGATCGAGCAGCACTTCCCTTCACGTGGGCCTCAAAAACCATCCCCTATCTGGCAATTCATCTAGTGGCTGAACCCTCACAACTCTTCTCTGTTAAATACCCAGCAATCCTGAGACAGGTGTCAAACTTAATGATGCAATGGACCTCCCTACCCCTATCTTGGCTAGGCAAAATAAATGTAATTAAGATGTGTATCCTACCCAAACTACTATACCTATTCAGGGTCCTTCCAATCCCAGTCCCTATCTATTACCTATGGCTTCTGCAAAAGCGGTGTGACAATGTTTGTCTGGGGCTGCCTGAAGCCCAGGATACCCAAATATACGCTTTACTTCCCCAAACTCCGCTGAGGCCTCGGTCTCCCTAATTTTGTGGTATACTACAAAGCTGCACATATAGCCACCCTGCCCAAATACCATGCTACTCACGGAATCCCATTGTGGGTAGCGATTGAGTCAGTTGAATGTGACCCACTATCAGTTTCTAACCTCTTATGGCTGCACCAAGCAGATCGATGCAACCTCCGTAATCCCATCACCAGGCACTCCATCTCCCTATGGGACAAACTTAATTTGAAATACAATCCACAATCCCCCCACAACCCCTCTCCTTTCCTTCCTCAAGGACCCAGCCTTTTATCATGCTTGGGACTCCCCTGCAGCATTTTATAGATGGACAACTGCGGGGCTATTAAAGCTGAATAATCGTTTTACTTCCTCCACCTTCCGCCCCTTCCTGACCCGAAGTGAATCCTCTAATTTACCCCATTTGAACTATTTCGATACCTCCAAATCAAAAACTTTTACGCACCCAGCATTAACACCAGTACCCTCCTCAATCACCTCTCTAGTTTCGAGTCCATATGTAAAGAATAACCACACGCTAGAGGATTGATCTCATCACTCTACTCTCAACTCTTAGTTAAGCCTGACTTGGATAAACCTCAATACGCACAGAAATGGGAGGAGGACCTTGGGGGCACCCTCAACATTTCAGATTGGTCTGAGATCTGGTCTGCAACAAAATCATCCTCACCCAATATTTTGGCAATAGAAGCCAACTATAAAGAACTGACGCGCTGATACTTAGTACCCTCTAGAATAGCCAGATTTGTCCCCTCATACTCAACTCTCTGTTTTAGAGGCTGTTCGGAACGGGGTACAAACCTCCAAATTTGGTGGACATGCCCAATAGTCCAAGCTTTCTGGAATTATATTTTTGCCCTCGCTACTAAACTGTTTGACGTCCCCGTACAACGAGACCTAACCATAGCACTCCTCAATCTAAAACTAGATTCCCTGTCACGCATCCATTTTATGATACATGCCAAAATGTAAGCCATAGAAAAAGATCAAATTCCCAAGTTTGACCGGATATGGAAACCCTGGATTGCACACTGTTAACCATCAACCTTTGACCAAACGGTCCTTCTGCCATGGTAGCTGTCACCCCATCACCTCTACTTAGTGATGTACTGGTGGCCAGACCATCTCTGTGGACTCCCTCTCTTTCTTCTCTCTCTCTTTCCCTCCTCTCTAGACCTGGAGCTCCCCTCATTTTGTACAATCTGAGCTTCATCTCCCCCAGACTAAACCCCATTTAACCACTTCTTGGTATCTCTACCTTACTTGTTCCCTAGCAGTTCATGTTTGAACTTTTACTATGATCACCATATTAGTACTGGTGCTAGATTATCTCATCTCTTCCTGTAAGCTTATGTTAACTGGTGGACCGCACTATATCATGCTCCTCACATCTATATATGGCTGTTTATTTTTTGATCTGTGTTATCCTTTGTATACCTAATATAACCTCTTTAACAAGGAGAACCTTTTCTGAATGCTGGAAACTTGACAGCTGGAAACCAACAGTGAAAAACGTCCATTGTACAGCTTTTACATACCGTATTTATGTGAGATTTGCAGCGGTTATGAGCATTTATGTCTAGAAGCATTTTTTTTTTTTAAAGAAGACCACAGGAGACCCTCCCAAATGCCCACAAATGCCTATAAACTCAAATGCACATAGACATGGTTTCAAGCGGTTACAAGCATCCTGAAGTCCTGAACGCAACTTTTCTGCTTTTAAAAAAATGCCTGTAACCACAACTGCCTCTAAACTACTATTAACATGTACATGTGCACATAAGATAACATTGAGGAGAGTTCAATGGCTGCTGAAAAAAATGGCCAACTGCTCCTAAACTTCAGTTTAGCAGCTGTAGTGTACATGAGGCCTAAGTCTGTTATTTTTTAAAAGAATAAACTCTCCAGCAAAATATGTTGGTTAGAGATGAGACAAACAATTTAACGCTGGCAGGGGTATTTACAATGATCAACATTTATTTGTTAATTTATTTTTTTTAATAAATTTTTATTGTGGTTTATATTGCATGGTTTTATACATTGTATTTAGTTAGATCGGTTAGTTAGGTGTTATTTTGGGGTTTTCTGTGGTTCATTATCTTTTACTTGCTTGTTTATGTTTGCTGGTGTTTGTTGTTGGAAGTGTGTCATTTTCCTAATAAATATATACATATTTTCGCTTAAACATCTGGTCCTGATTCCTTTAAGTGCAGCCAACTCATCTTATCACCCCTGCTGGATGCCTGCATATGGTATTCCTGACAGGTGTTAAGTATTTAAGGACTTCTAGTGGGATGGAGGGAGTTGTGGCTTGTGATGACTGTGATTGTAGAGCTGTAAGCTTCTTCCATGCTTGCGCTGAGGCTTTCAGTATAGGGGAGAGGACATTCGGTTTAGTGGTTCCCAAAAAGATCCCAAGAAGCCAGGTTCGTAGGTCAGTACGAATGAGTGAGGCAGATTCTATTTGTCCCCAGAGGGTGCTAGGGGGGAGCCTGAACCAGTCACTTAGTTGTGTTAGTATGGTGGCCAGGTAATAATCTGCAAATGTTTGGTGAGTTTTGGTTGGGCGCAGCAAGGTATTTTGCCCTGCCAGATGAACCTATTTAGGATTGTTTGGAGAGATTTGAAATATGAGTGGGGGATAGGAATGGGATACGTTCTAAAGAGATATAAGATTTGTGGAAGATGGTTCATTTTGAATCAGGGATCAGTTAGGAGATCAGTTCAATCTTGCTTTCATCACGGGATTTAATTCACAATATAGGGAAGTAGAAAAAGTTATAAAAAAATGGTGTCCCATATTATTAAAAATTCTCCCACCAAAACCTAGATTTATCTATAGGAGGGCACTGGGATTGCGGGTGATGTTGGCCAAAAATGTCACACAATCCTCAAATCCTCAAAGAAACCACCCACTTTTTTAGATCGTACAGGTTTTTACAGATGTAGAAGGTGTAAAGCATGTAGAATGGTGAGAGACAGAACTAGAAAAACAGAGAAGTTCTCTTCAGTTGTCAAAGGCAAAGAATATAATATCAAACAAATCATTACCTGTAACAGTAGATATGTCACCTATCTCCTCATGTGCACCTATAATCTTCAATATATAGGTTGCACTACCAGGACCCCTGGCAAAAAGAGTTGAAGAACATGTAGAAAATATCAAAAATTTTTAAAAAACACAATGTTTCCAACCACTTCAGACTAGTACATAATAGAGCCCCCTCTTTACATAGATTTTGGAGAATAGATAAAGTCAGTCCCCACTGGAGGGGTTTGGACATAACTAAAGGGGTCTCCCAAATGGAGACCTAGTGGATTTACAGGCTTCAGTCTCTACATCCCCGGGGGCCTGGACCTGGATATAGATCTAAAAATGCTTTATCACAGATCAGTAAACAGTCCAGTAAAAAAGGGGGGAGTGGCCTGTAGTTTTTGTTGGTATATGATCTCTATTTGTAATAGGTCTACCATATATGGGACCATTTGCCCATTGGTCTTACTATTTTATTAATCCCCTTATCTTTTTTTTTCTTTCCAAGTTTTTATTCAAGTTTTTGAGATAACAACACAAGGTACAGTGCATAAAGGGGTTGTTAAACAGGTAATAACATTGCATGCTAAAGAGATAAATGCACGGGCAACAGAAGTCTTAGGCATTCCTACAAACTGTATGTTAAGACTAGAGATAAAGTAGAGACATATGTACATCTATCTGGGTGGACCTCAGTGTGAAGTTCACCCTCCCCGAGTCCTGGCACCCCTAAATGGGATCAAGCTGTGCCGGAAAGGGGATGTTTTGCCCCACCGAGGGAAGCCAGACAGATACATCTATACTCTCCAAAAACACATTGTGAGAAGGCTAGGAGCACCGTGCCCCAAACTGAACTTATTGCCTTTCTACTGGGGCTAGGAAAACAAACCCCAACTCAGGCTGGTTAATACTTGAATAAAGTACCTAAAAGCATATGGGCCACTTTTCAAATGGCAATACTTCTAACAAGCAATCACATCATCACCGTCATCCTCATCATGTCCTCTCTGCTTTGCTTTTCCAGGTAACTGCTTTAACTTCTCCCTGCAACTTAAAAGCCATCCTGACTGTCTGCATACATATCTGCCTGCTGTAACCATCGGTAACTGCTTTAACTTCTCCCTGCAACTTAAAAGCCATCCTGACTGTCTGTATACATATCTGCCTGCTGTAACCATCGGTAACTGCTTCAACTTCTCCCTGCAACTTAAAAGCCATCCTGACTGTCTGCATACATATCTGCCTGCTGTAACCATCGGTAACCACTGACTAAAGTCTTAGAGAACTGGGCTACATTGCATGATTGATATCAAACACTGCCTTGCTGAAAACTTTCAAACTGTTGTTTATACTTGTCTATTGAGGTTACACTTACTTTTATTATGGTGTTCTGGCCAAGATCAAACACCTTGCTTATCTTGCAGAGCCTGTGTCTTGTTTAGCAATTTGTATTAGGACTGAAATCCCCCACTCTCTCCATGTGCCCTTTGATTAGCTCTAAATTGAATAATTGTTAACCTTCCCCAACCCCATCCCAGTATAAATTCAGTTTAATTCTTGGGACGGCCGGCGAGGGCAAGGCTGGCCACTGCTTATTTAAAGTGCCACTGCGTGTTTAAGTGTGGGCACTTTTCAAACGGCACTTTAAATAAGGCACTACTTTAAAGGCAAGTACAAACAATAGCTATCTATTTTCAAGTCTGTAAATTTCCAAAATACTTTTCTACTCCTCTTTTCCCCTCTCCCTACCCTCCAACATGCTCATACTTTTCTTCTTTGCAGTAGCACCCTCTCTCCTCAAACTCTCACTTCTTAACCCCCCTTCACCGCCACACAGCCTATACATATTCCCCTCACTCTTGCCCTCCCAATACTACTGCACCTATCACCTTCGTCTCATTCTGAGCCAACACAACAGCTCCACCTCCACTTCACTGCAGCGCCGGCCCTCATCTAGGTCACACTCCCACATTACTGCCCTCACCCTCCTACTACTACTCATGTCTGGGGATATTGCCCTCAACCCTGACCCTCCTACTACTACTCATGTCTGGGGATATTGCCCTCAACCCTGGCCCTCCTCTAGCCAACTCCTACCCTCAGAAGCGACAGTCTAGCTTCTTTGAAAATAGCCGTAACTCCCGCTGTCTTACCTCAATTCCCCTGACTCCAAGAGTCAGCCCCCCTCTTATGTGTGCCCTCTGGAATGCCCGCTCTGTCTCCAACAAACTTGCCTCCATCAATGACCTTTTCCTTTCAAAGTTCCTGAATTTCCTTGCAATTACTGAAACCTGGCTCCAGGAATCCGACACTGCGTCTCCAGCGGCCCTCTGCCATGGTGGCCTCCTCTGGACTCACTCACCCAGGTCGAGTGGACAGAAAGGAGGAGGTGTTGGACTTCTCCTCTCCCCAAAAAGCACCGTCCAGGTTCTTCCTACACCCCCCTCTCTTTCCCTCTGTTCTTTTGAAGTGCACTGCATTCGCCTATTTTCTCCTGTTCGTTTGAGGGTTGCAGTCATTTACCGACCCCCCGAGTCTCCTCTCCTTCATCCCATTGGTACGTCTCTTCAGCAGTTCCTTCGCACTGTGTCCCGGCCCCCCAGCCATTTACTGACGTTGGGAGTTTGCTTGTCCTCTTTTATC
>BLSH010188086.1:157261-176210 GCA_018402905.1 Glandirana rugosa | reverse complement strand
AGGTGGTTTTTGGCGGATGGTATCCCTGCTGAGAGAGACCCAGACCCGCTCTGTATCCGCGCGCACTCTTGGAAGCTGTTCCCTGGGCTGGAGAGTTCGTGCAGACTGCCTGGATGGCGGGCGGGATGTGAGGATCGGGCTACAGAGCTGCCGCTGGCGGGACACCCGGCCGGGTAGGTGAATGTCACCGCTCCTTCCCCGTGATAGGCACTAGCGGGGCTTCAGCCGTCACTCCACTGTGTGACGCTGGGTGGTTAGGTGTGGAAGCTTCGGAGGCACGGAGAACTAGAAGCCGCGGTCCTGCCCTTCCACCCAGGCCGCAAGATGGCGGCTACCTAGTCAGGGACTTGCGCTGAGGTGAACGGCCTGTCAGTCCCCCGGATTTTCCCAAGGTTTAGTGGAAGTAGGTTTACCTCTCAGGAGTGAGGATACTGGGTGGCTTGTCAGATGAGGAAATCAGGCTGACATGAGCTCTAGTGGATGTATCTTCCAGCCGTCAGTCTCCCTGTGACTGCGGTATCCGTCCGTTGTCCTGCGGGCCTCGTATCCAGGGTCCTGCACCGACGAACCGCAAACTTCACCCAGTTATAGTGGGTACAGTTGGGCAGATTCTAGGTCTATTTAGAACAAATCTCCTATGCTGGAAAGTGCTTAAAAGTCGCTGGGAGTCTTTGGCTGAGCAGAGCAAAGTAATCAGGCGTCCATCTCTGTCAGCAGCCGGCCACGCCCCCCCCCATCCTTGTTTTTAATAAAAGGGGTGAAGGCACTGTGCAGTAGCTTTAGCTGGGATTCCTTCCAAGTTTCACACACTATATGCCGCATGAGCATGTTGTACCTCAAATGTAGTTTGTCCACCAGGCCAGGCCCTCCAGTGGGAAGTCTTTCAGCCATTTCTTGGCCGCCTCCTCCATCGGCGAGGGTATGACTTTTTGAAGAAGAGGTTTGTATATGTCAGATATGGAGAAGGAGTCTTTGGCAAGTAGCTGATCGATAAAAGAAGGACGAAATGGATAAGTGGTAAGTTTGTGAGTTGAGCGTATATAGCTGATACATTGAGAGTAATGAAAGATGTGGGATGAGGGTAGATTGTAAGTCTTACTAAGGTCCGTAAAAGGTATAGGTTTGCCCGACCCATCATATATGATAGCCCGTGCTCTTCCCACAGTAGAAAGGCAGAGCTTCCTTGACATGCCGGGGATTGAGGGTTGCCCCTTATGGGCAGATGCCGTGAGATATGAGGTGGCAGTTTTAGCAATTTCCGAGGCTCTCTCCAAGCAAGTATGGTATCTCTCAGTTGTAGGTTTTGTCGGAGATGAGTTGGGAGATGACACCATTGAGTATGCAGTAGAGCTGGTAAAGTGTAAGGTGTAACCATAGCTGATTCCAGTAAGGCGTTAGAATAACGTGAGGTGTTTGCTATCCAGTCCATTCCTGCACGAAGAAGGCAAGCAATATTATATAGCCTAATATGCGGGAGACCAACCCCACCATCACCCCTGGGAGAGTGTAGCTTTATTTGTGATATTCATGTTTTTTTGCCATGCCATAGAAATTTTGTGATAACAGTTTTTAGTTTTTGTAAATCCTTATGCTTTAGGAGTAGGGATAGAGTTTGCAAAGGGTACAATACTTTGGCAAAGCTTACCATCTTAAAAAGACGACATCTCCCCAGGAACGATAAGGGTAGGTCCATCCATCGAGACAACTTCTGGGATATCTTAGCAAATAATGGAGTTTAACGTGTGTATGGAGGAAGGGGTTTTGCCAATTTGTATGCCTAGATAGGTAATATGTGTAGTCGCTATAGGGAAGGGGAGAGCGTCGCCCAAGGGTGATGTTCGGCAGCGCCCAAAGGGAGTATCTCACTCTTAGAGTAATTAATGTGCAACCCTGAGAGGGTATGGAAATCATCAAAAATAGCTTTAACAGCATGAACATCCCTGGCCGGGTCCGACTTGAAGATAAGTACATCATCAGCGAACACAGCCGTGCGAAGCTCCTGTTTGCCGACGAGCACACCGTGTATGGAGGCCTTTGCAGTTTGGAATGTGGATAAAGGTTCCAGGGCTAGATTGAACAGTAAGGGGGACAAGGGACAGTCTTATCTTGTACCGTTATGTAGCTGTAGCTCTGGAGACAATATACCCACTGCTACTATCCTAGCCGTGGGGTGCGCGTACATCTGTTGTACCGTATGAAGGAAGAGACCCTGTAAATTTAGAGTGCGGAGGACCAAGAAAAGCCATTCAAAACTAATGTTATCGAATGCCTTTTCGGCATCCAAAGTTATAATGGCCGTATCCTGATATGGGTGGTTTTTCGCGTACTCTAAAACAGATAGCACTTTTCTGATATTTAACGGCGCTGTCCTTCCCTGGACAAAGCCCGATTGGGCGGAGTGTACTATAGAGGGGATGATGTCTGCTAACCTTGATGCTATGATTTTGGTCAAAAATTTAGCATCTAGGTATAAAAGTGATATAGGGCGATAAGACCCCGGGGCAAGCGGGTCCTTCCCTTTCTTACTGAGGAGTTTTATTATCGCCTGATTGCCAGTGGGCATGTATTGACCCCCGGACCAGATGTGGTCGTATACACTAGCCAGGGTCGGGCTAAAGATGTTCTTAAATAACCTATAGGATGCACCCGTGAAGCCGTCCAGTCCGGGTGCTTTGTTTGGGGATGTGTTTTGTATAGCATGGAGAATTTCAGTTGGAGAGATCGAAGAATTCAGTTTTTGCAGCTGATCTTCCGTGACAGTGGGGAGATTGATTTGGTTGAGGAATTGGTGTGCTTTTTGTGAGTCTGTCTCGTCAAGGGAGTAGAGAGAGGTATAGAAGTCAAGCATAACGTGAGTTATTGCCCGGGGGTTGGAGTGTGTGTGGCCTGATTTATCCTTCAGGGCTGTGATATGGGTCGGGGTGAACATGCCCTTGCAAAGCCTGGCTAATAGTTTCCCGGATTTATTGCCATATTGATAAAACATAGCGTCGGTTTGTGCTCTGTGGGATAGTTCTACCATATCTGCCCATAGATCAAATGCATGTTTAGCAGATTGCCATTTATTGTATCTATGTTTGCTTGGGTGTTATTGGAGGCTAGATGTAGTTGGGCTAATTGGAGTTGTCGGCTGGCTAATCGGTACTTGGCTAGTGTTCGCCATTTGTAAGATGCTGTATAAGATATCACCTTTCCTCTTAGGAAGGCTTTCCCTGCCTCCCAGAAGAGGTTGGGATTGGACTGGTGCTCCTGATTTGTGAGAGAATAATCCTCCCAGGCTGTGCGAATATAACTTTGAAAGTCAGGATTGTCTGCTAGGTGGGATGGGAATCGCCATAGATTTGTGTTAGGGGTGGTGGCACGGTCGGTCAGCATGAGCGATATAGGCGTGTGATCGGAGATGGCCATTTCATGGATCGACGAGTCTGCTATTAAGGTTAGCAGGGATTCTGTGGTGAATAGATAATCTATGTGAGATAGAATTTTGTGCGGGGATGAGAAGTACGTAAATTCCAGATCAATCGGGTGCTGCAGTCGCCAAATGTTTATTAGGTGTAGGGACTCTACGGTGTTGGCTAGGAGGGACGTGATGGGCGCGTGTTGTAGGGTAGGTGGGGGGTGGATAAGACTTGTCCTCCAAGGGGCTCATAAGGTAGTTGAAATCCCCCCCACCACATGAGGGGTTAGGGGGTGTTTCAAGAGGTGAGTGGCAAGGACAGTAAAGAAAGAGGGCCCTGGATTATTCAGGGAATAGATATGAATCATAAATGATCAAATCCCTATTCCCCCATTTCGTATGTACCATAGCTATGCTGCCCTGGGTATCCGTGTCCATGGCTATAATTTGGCCGGAGAAATTCTTGTGCAGCAAGATTAGGACCCCAGCTTTTCTTCCCACCGCTCCTGAGCCTATTACTGTGTCAACCCACAGCTTTTTCATGTGCCAAAAATCTGTGGATGGTAGATGAGACTCCTGAAGTAAAGCTATATCTGCTTGTAGCCGCTGAAAGTGCCGCAGTACCTTCATCCATTTGTGAGGGGATCTAAATCACTTGACATTCCATGAAATTATCTTCATGAAAAGGTGAGGAACACAAGGTTATTTTTTGAGCACTCCGAGTGAGTTAGGTGGCGGGTGGTCTGATTTCTTATATGGAAGTGGGCTACTCCGTGAGGTGGTATCATAGAACATGTATTGGACAGGTATACCAACAGAGGAATAGGTACATCTGGGGCGGGTATGCAGCAGGGGGAGAGAAAGGATAACAAGAGTATAGAGTGCAGCTTTAAGGTTAAAACACAACCAATCTGAGAGTACTTCACTTTCTTCCACATGGTATTACTACAAGTAATGCAGGGTGACATTTCACTTCTTTAGTGTTGTAAGACCGAGTTACCTTAGACCCAGTATTGCGGCCGAAGGGTTGGTAGGTCAGGTTGCATACATAGGAGGCAGTCTGTGTGGTAGAAGGCAAAAGGGGAGTACAGTCATGGCATAGTATATCTAGTAAAAAATGCCTGGTAATTAACAGAACAGCTTTCTAACTAGCCTACAACCAGTAGATATGGGTGAATAGCATTGCAAGGTAAGTCTTAGGAAGACACTTGGTATTCCCTTCAAAGGGAGAAAACTTCCCCGGTCAACAGGAACAAACACAAAATAGTAGCACAGAAAAGATATCAATGCCGGGGGGGGGGGGGTAAGTTAAGAGCAGAGTACAGTCATGCAGCCAGGATGTTGCACGACTTAAAGCAGTAAATGCTATACTCATCTGGTATATCCTCAAAGGGGGGCGATGAGGATGAGAAGGTCAGCTGATGCCGCTGTTTCAGGTAGAGGTTTTCATGCTGTTGTTATGAGGGCCATTTGTTTTCAATCTTTTGGCTGAGTCTTTCCTGGGGCTCCTTTGATCCAAGGGGCGTTTGATGTGGGAATCTTTGGATGCCACTGATGCATAAGTAGGAGTGCTTTGGGAGCACAGGAAGCAATCAGCTTTGGATGGATCTGTGAAAGTTAATTGCTCGCCGGACGGAGCTTTGAGACACAGTGTGTCCAGGAAGGCCAGGGTGGCTCTGATGTTTCTCTTAAACAGCTCAGAGCAAACGGATTGGAAGGATTTCCTTTTCTTCGCCACCTTGGCGAATAGTCAGCAAAGATGAGGACCTTTGCTCTATCGACTGTTAAGGACTTTGTTTGTCTGAATTTCTGCAGGATATTATGCTTGTCAGCATATTTCAAGAATTTTGTTATTACAGGTCTCGGCGTGATGCGCTCAGACCCCGGAGAGCCCAGTCTATGTGCTCGCTCCACCTGAAAAGGGCCCCTCAGGCTTAGGGCCTCTGGTATCTTAGCCGCACAGAAATGAGGTAGCGCAGTGGAGGGAATCGACTTGGGGACCCCAATAAAATTGCTCCTTCTTGACCTGTTCTCGAGATCCTCAAGTTTCTTTACTATGAGTCGAATTTGAGTATCTTGTGCCCGATCAGATTCTTGCATGTGGTACAGCTCCTCTTCCACATGTGCTATTCTCTGTTCAGCCTCTGTGAGCCTGGCTGCCTGTTCCCTCAAGTCCTTGTGCAGCTGAGCCATTCCTGCCTGCACCGCTCTTTCCACTGTGGATGCAATCGTGGGTGCTAGTAGAGCCGCGACGGCCTGGGCAATAAGCTCCGTGTTGTGGATGCCCACGTTCGTTGTGGGATCCGAAGCTTCAGACACGAACGCACCCCCCAGTATGGCCGCCATGACAGGCGGCGCGGCCTGTCCAGCGTCTTTGGTTCCCTGTTGCTGCGGGAATGATAGGGGCGTACTCTTGTCGAGGTGCCGCTCCATTTGCGCTCTGGGACTTCTCCGGTATGTGCTCGTGTCATTCAGGGCGGGTGAGACGGCTTTATAGGCTGGGATTCAGAGGCTTACTGCGGGAGCCGAGCGACCTTGCAGCTAAGCCATGGAGTGACAGAATCGGAAGTAATATAAGTGTTGTTTATCACATATGATGATTTATAGCGCCAACCTTTACTTTCGTTTTATCATTTTGAATGATGTTAATCTTCCAGATCACGATAGCTCATGTTTGGCTAGTTTTAGTAAGTTAGATTGTAGATTTTTAGTAAATGTTCTGTAGTTGGTTGCAAAAAGATTCCTTACTGATTTGGTGAGCTGGATACCTAGGTATGATATACTGCTGTCAGCCCAAATGTATGGAAATTGTGATTGTAATAGGTGTCTAGTTGTAGCATCTATGCTTAAGTCAAGAATAAAAGATTTTGTCTCATTCACTTTGTAAAATATGTCCTTTCCTAACCAATGAAACCACAAAGCTCCGGATTCACTCCCTGGTCATCTCTCACCTCGACTACTGCACCTCCCTCCTCATTGGCCTACCTTTAAATAGACTATCCCCCCTTCAGTCCATCATGAATGCCGCTGCCAGACTCACCCACCTTACAAACCGTTCAGCTTCTGCCACCCCTCTCTGCCAATCCCTTCATTGGCTGCCACTCGCCCAACAAATTTAATTCGAAATACTAACAACGAGCTACAAAGCCATTCAGAACTCTGCTCCCAGCTACATTACCAGCCTAGTCTCAAAATACCAACCTAATTGTCCTATTCACTCCTCCCAAGACCTCCAGCTCCCTCATCACCTCCACTCATACTCACCCCCAAGACTTCTCCCGAGCCTCTCCCATCCTCTGGAACTCCCTACCCCAATCTGTCAGACTGTCCCCAAATCTATCCACCTTCAGGCGATCCCTGAAAACTTTTCTCTTCAGGGAAGCCTATCCTGCCACCACCTAACAACTACACGTCTTATTTTCTCAATCAGCTCATCCCCCACAGTTAATGCCCTTTTGTATCATTTATCCCTCCCTCCTAGATTGTAAGCTCTAACGAGCAGGGCCCTCTGATTCCTCATGTATTGAATTGTATTGTATTTGCACTGTCTGCCCTAATATTGTAAAGTGCTGTGCAAACTGTCGGCGCTATATAAATCCTGTATTATATTAATAATAATAATAATAATATAATATTTACTGAACCAATTGAGAGTGTTCTGTACTTCTGCCAGGGAAGGAGCTGGGTTTGTGACCTTTAAGATGATCTAGTCTGCAAATATGCTGATTTTGTGTGATATCTTGTCTATTGTGAAACCAGAAATAAGGGGATTAGATCTGATGTGTTCAGCCAGTAGTTCCATAAATAAATTGAAGATCAAGGGAGAAAATAGGCACCCTTGCCATGTGCCATTGGTTATATGAAATAGTTGGGACAACATTTCAGAGGAGTATACTTTAGCTGAGGGTGTAACTTTTATTTATTTATGTACATCCTTTATCCCAAATGGATAAAACAAATGTTGGCTGTAACTGTTAAAAAAAGTATTAGCTGGCATTCAACTTCATATATTTAAATTTGCTAGTACATATACCACCCCCCTCCCCACTGCTGTCGGCTGTGCCCCCTGTTCTCATTCATTCAGAGTGGGGGCAATCTAATACAGGAGATGTGCTACTGGCCAGATCACCGGGTAAAAACAGAGGGAACAAAGCCTAAGAAAACAAAACTAATGCAGCCATCACATCTAATAATTGGTAAGCTGTAATGTATTAGATTTTTGGTTTTAGGTTTAATACCACTTCAAATCTTCCTGTGAAGTGGCACATATTTATATATGATGTACTACAACAAAGGTCACATTTAGAAAGAAAACAAATTGCCATAAATAGCATTTCTCTGTGGCCTTGTTCTGTTTGTAAAAAAACAGCAGAGGATTAATTTCATCCACACCAGGCCCTTAGCTAAGATGAAGGTTTGGTGTGGGTTATAAGGCCAAGTACAGTTTTTATATTCAAAACCGTCATTGGTTGTCATGGTGCCCCATAACAACCGATGACTGTGCTGTCTGCGTGTTAGCAAACAAGAATGCTGTGTGGACCTGATACCCAGTATCCTAGTCACTGAGTACACAGTGTGGGCTGGTTGCCCATGTTCTAACAACCAGTGATGAAAAAAATGTTATGTGACCCCCCTAAATTACATACCAGACCCTTGTTCTTTTTTTTTTTCAACAATATATTTTTATTGAATTTTGCAATTAACAAGACAGAAAATGCACATTGTAGTCAGAGGAACAGAAATATACTGGTGACATAACCGCAATTAGTATACAGATACAACATGATGGTTATAGATATGTAGCTTATAATATCAGTTTTGGTTGTTGGTGATAAAGGAGATCCAGTCTTTCCACGCCTGGTCGAATTTATTGACCTTGTTGGTCCTAATAGAAATTGTTCTTTCAAATGAGTGGTTAAGTTTTATGATGGCTAAAAGTTCTGATAGGTTTGGGGATAAGGAGTTACGCCATTTTTTTTGTAATTAGGGACTTAGCTGCTAGCAAAATTTGAAGAGTGATGGTGCAATGTTGTGTGGGGATAATTTCTATGCCTAAATTCAGAAGAGCTAAGGCTGGGTTAGGTAATGTTAGTACTCCAGTAATTTCAGAGATCAAGTGAAATGTTTGATTCCAAAAGCTAGCTAGATTCTTGCATGTCCATAAAATATGGTCAATAGTGCCTACTTGTCCACACTCTCTCCAGCATAATGAAGAGTGATTTGGAAAGAACCTAGCTAGCCTGAAAGGAGTATAATACCACCTGGTCATTCTTTTTTGTTGCTAATTCCCAATGATTAGTGCAATGTGAAATTGAGTATGAGTATCGTGTAGCTCTTCCCCATTGGTCCTCTGAGAAGGACTCTTTTAAGTCCTTTTCCCATGTTTGCATAGGGGAGGATTTGATTAATACATCTTTTTGTTTGAAGAGGGAGTAGAATAATGCAATACCTTTGACGTGTGAGGGGGTAGGATTATTGTAGAAATGCCAGGCCTTAGGGTGGATGTACATTGGTGGTTTGGGTGTTTTCTTTATAAAATGTGAGATTTGCATGTATAAAAGGAAATCTGAGGATGGTATCTGATATTTAGATATCAGTTCTCCAAAGGGTTTGAAGATGTTGTTGTGGAGAATGTCCTCAACCCAATTAATACCTGCATCTTTCCAGGGTTTCAAGTGATGGTGTGGGGCGACAATATTTAAAGCTTCGAGTGGGATCAATATATTAGTATTGGGGATGTTATATACTGAGACTTTTGCCAGCCAAAAGGAGCGACTTAAAGTTGTTGGTTTTGGATAAATGTAGTTCAATATCAGTCCATACTACATCACGAGATGGGTGAAACCAGTGTTTCATTTGAGATAGTAGAGATGCATAGTAGTAGTCCCAAAGGTCTACATAGCCCACTCCTCCAGCCTTTTTGTTTTTAATTAGGTGAGCGACAGGGCATCTTGCTTTTTTATTTTGCCAAATAATTTTCCTGAGGAGGGATTGAAGAGAGTTGATGTATCTTTTGTGAATGAATAAGGGTAGAGTCCTGAATAGGTACAATATTTGGGGCAAGATCATCATCTTAAAGGTGGCTAATCTAACCATCCATGATGATTCACATTTGGAATAATGATTGAGTTCTTGACACATTTTTGCTATAAGGGGGATGAAGTAGGCTGCTGTTAGATCAGATGTCGAGGATGCTAGGTGGATACCTAAGTATGGAATACTTTTGTCTTTCCATTTGTATGGTAGGTTTATCATCAACTGTTCCCTACTAGGTTTGGGAATACCCATGTCTAATATTAGGGATTTAGTATAGTTCACTTTATAATATGAGATGGCACTGAATGTGGAAAGCATTTGGTGGGCTTGAGGTAGTGACGTTTCAGGCCTAGTGAGAATCAGAATTACATCATCTGCAAAAAGATTAAAGACATGTGACTTCTTCTTAAAGCTGATGCCTGTGATATTTGGGTTAGACCTTATGGTTTCAGCGAGGGGCTCAATCATCAGATTAAATATTGAGGGAGATAGGGGACAACCCTGTCTGGTACCATTTGTGATAGGGAAAGATTTTGAGAGAAGACTGGAGGAGTAGACTTTGGACGATGGGTTGGAGTAAAGAGCTTGTATAACAGTGAGAATAAAACCTGAAAACCCAAATTTTTTAGCACTTTGACCATGTATGTGGGCACGATCAAACGCCTTCTCTGCATCTATGGATAGAAGCAGAGAAGGCGTAGATTCTGCATAGTTGATAACATTTAATATGCGTCTGGTTGCGTCAGATGCCTGTCTGCCCTTGGTGAACCCCATTTGATCAGGGCCGACCAGTAGGAGGCGTTTGGCTAGAATTTTTGCATAGACCTTTACGTCAGTATTCAAAAAAGATATCGGCCTAAAATTGGCCGGGGTGACTGGGTCTTTGCCCGGTTTGGGTAGGGTGACAATGTTGGCCGACAACATCTCCGCTGTAAAGGACGCTGACTGAGCTGCTTCAGAGTATAGTTTAGTCAAGTATGGAGCTAAGGTCTGGGAGAAGCATTGGTAGTACTCATTAGTAAGTCCGCCTGGGCCAGGTGATTTGTTGAGAGGAAACGCGTTAATAGTCACGATTATTTCGGATTCAGTAAACAGGGAATTTAAGAGATGTAGCTGTTTGGGGTTAAGGGTGACGAGCTGAATTTGTTTCAAGAAGTTATAAATGTCATCTGCTTTAGGTTTTGGGGTTGTGGAGTCATCTCTTAGGTTGTATAATGCTTCATAGAAATCAGCAAATTTGTCTGCTATATGTTTAGGATTGGTCAATTTTTGTTTTTTAAACGGATGGTAGATAAACTGTAGTCTGGATTTATTGTTACGTGTTTTCAGTCTGTTTGCTAGTAGTTTTCCTGCGTTGTTGTTGTTAGCATAGTAATTGAGTTTGAGACATCCAAGGTATTGGTCATGTTGGTCAATCAAAAGCGTTTTTAGCTCATAACGTAGGGACATTAGGGAAGAGGAGCGGGCCTCAGAGGGGGATTTTTTGTTCTCAGACTCTAAGTCATGTATTTTCTTAAGGAGGGATAATAGTTTATTGTTGTAATGTTTTTTTCCTTCTGGAGCACATCTGTAGACTAATTCCCCGTATATAAGCCTTGTGAGCGCTCCACAAGGAAAAAACACCCACGTCGGGGGAGTCTTTGATGGTGAATTATTCGCAGAGATGTTGTGTTAGCTTTGACTTGTTATCTGGATTTTGGATAATTGAATTGTTGCAACGCCATACGAACCTCTGGGAGCAGGCATTCTCCTCCTCCAATGTTATTGATATTGCCGCATGGTCTGACCATGTAATATCTGAAATAGAGGACGAGGATGCCTGCTGAAGCAACCATCACTCTGCAAAAAATAGTAAATTCTAGCGTAAGTTTGGAACCTGGGTGAGAAAAAGGTATAGTCTCTCTCATCTTCATGTAGGCATTTCCCATGTAGGCATTTCCAGATGTCATAAAGACCCTCAGAATGAATGAAGTTGCCCAAAGTCGGGCGTCGATTGTTATAGGTGGTTGTTGTGTCTAATTTGGAGTAGGCAATCATGTTGAAGTCTATGCAAATGAGTAGATGTCCAGATTGTACAGATTTGATCCTCTTGTGTAGCTTTCTAAAGAATTGAAGTTGCCTCACATTTGGTGCGTAGACATTCACCAGGGTATAAGGTATCGAGTTTATCGAGCACACCAGGATGATGTACCTACCCTCGGGGTAAAGGATGCTATTTTCCAGAAGGATAGTGTATTCCTTATAGCTATTAGGACTCCCTTTTGCTTTCCAGGTGCGCTGGCTTTGAAGACTGTAGGGTAGGATGGTACATTTCGGAGAGATGTGTTAATATGGAAGTGTGTTTCTTGAATGTTCACAACATTTGCAGAATGTTTTATGGCTTCTGACCACATAGAGCGGCGTTTAGCCGGATGATTCAGTCCGTTCACGTTAAGTGACATAAATTTTAAGCCCATTTTCTATGGTTGAGGCTAATTAGATGTAGGGTTAACTTACGGTCTGGGGTGGTGCTGGCTTGAAAGACGTTAAGCTGGATGGAAAGTAGTTGTAGAAACTTGAATGAGGGTATGTGTGGCTTGTAGTTGAAGAAATTTAAACTTGCATTTATACTTGTTGCATTTTGTTTGTCACCAAAAGTTCCAACATGGCGGTTTAGGTTGTCTATGAACAGTTCCTGGAGTAGAACACTAATGAGTGTAACAAAAAAACAGTAACTAGGTAAAAAGGTGAGACCCTTATTTGAGGATAAGGGGCTCGGGCAAGGAATATTGCCAAGCATATAGGGGTGGTGAGAATTACCTTCTTGTAATCCTCACTCTCCGGGAGAGTGGTGTTGGTTCTCCTGAAGGTGTTGAAGCCGAACAAGGTTAGGTGGGATGAGAGTGTTGTTTCCCTGGAACATTTTTCCAGTTGGCCTTGGATGGTTGCCTTGCTCTGTGGTCAGCTGGTGGTGATTCAGGTATGATATCCCAGCTTCGCAGCAGGTTGAGGCCCTCTTCCAGGTTATTGATGTACAATGTGGAGCCTTGATGAGTGATTTCCAGTTTTGCTGGGTATTTCCATTTATATTGTATGTTGTGGTTCCTTAAGGCTTTGGTGATTGAAATAAGATTTTTGCGTCTTTGTAGAGTAAACTAGGATAGGTCCGGTAGCAATTGGATCATTTTAGCTTGTACTGGCAGGGAGTCAGGTTTTCTGAAGGCTGAAAGTAGTTTCTCTTTTACTTAAAAGAAATGCACTGTTAGGATAATATCCCTAGGAACTTCTTTAGGAAGAAAAAATGGTTTGGGAACCCGATGGATCCTGTCGATAGTCAGATCCGCAGACGTTAAAGATGGGATAACTGCAGAGAAGAGATCTTTTGTGAAATGAGGGAGTTGTACGTTGGAGACTGATTCTGGAACTCCCATCATTTTTAAATTGTTTCTCCTGGACCTGTCTTCTAAATCCGATAATTTTTCTTTAATCCAGGAAATGTCATCTGCTTGAGCCGTGTATGCATCTATTAGAGTATTGTAATTATCTGTGAAATCACATAGGCATCTTTCAACGTGGTCAACTCGTTCCCCCAGCTCATGGATTTCACGTTTCGTCTGTTGGATACACGTTACCATATCTTGTTGGAGAGATGCTCTAAGGGATGTTAGCATGTCTTTCAACATGGTGTCAGATATGGGTTGACCGCTCGTTGGGAATGCAGCGATCGGATCTGGTGCGGGAACGTTCCGGACTTTCCCTTCGTTCGTGCCCGCTTCCATAGACATGTCGTAGGATGTGTCCCCATTGTCCTCCCTGCGGGGTTTAGATTTGGCCGGGCTGCAAAAGGGGGGGATCTAGCGCCCATAGTGGTGTTTCCACTCACCGCCTCAGCGTAGCTCTGTCCTCGCTGGTCTTGTACTGAGTGTCCTGCAGTAGGCCTCAAGCCATGAGTTCCGTCTCCGCCATCTTGAAGAGATCTCTGGGCCGTCTGTGGAAAGTATCCCGTCAGTTTTTGTGGTTGTGGCTGTTCTCTTTTGCGGCGTGGCGTGCCTGGGGCTTCCGGAGAACCCAGGGAAGGTTCAGGGTCCGGCTTCTGTTGATTTCTCCTGGCGTGTGAGGAGCTCTCAGCTCAAGCGTCCATCTTGCCGGACGGTAGCCACGCCCCCCCCCAGACCCTTGTTCTTGATGAGGGTCTAGTATGGATATTAAGAGGGACCCCATGCATAAAAGAAAAAAATGTTGTGAGGTCCCCCCAGAATACATACCAGACCCTTATTGAAACATGCAGCTTGGCTGTCAAGGAAAGGGGGTGCAGGGAGTGTCCCTACCTCCAGGACACATGCCCTTAACAGCAGCTGGGTAACTTTCCATACATTGATTAGTATGAGGGCCAGGGGCGGCCTGTCCATTGAGGGCGCAGGACTGCTGCCCCCCTATCCATCGCCAACTCCCCATATCCATGCATCCAGCCCCCTTCAGGATGCTGGGTGCATGGAATCTAATGCCAGAGACGTTAATAGGCTTCAAAATAGGGTGAGCTTGG
Organism: Glandirana rugosa; assembly: GCA_018402905.1. Taxonomy (NCBI): domain Eukaryota; kingdom Metazoa; phylum Chordata; class Amphibia; order Anura; family Ranidae; genus Glandirana; species Glandirana rugosa. Next base: position 162,255 of record BLSH010188086.1, on the reverse strand, counting down.
GGTACAAAGAATGCATTTGGAGCCCACCCAGGTGTGTTACAACAACAAATGAATACTCACTATTGTTACACTGATCATCCCACCGGCCACTCAGGAGGCGGATTTTGAAATCCATCACCCGATTGGCTGAAATGACAGGCAATCCTATTGGATGCCTAAGAGGAGGGGAGGAGCCGCACGCTGGAAGTCACCAATGGAGCAGAGGACACAGAGCCACTGCATGCTGCTCACCACTAACTACCCGCCTAGATGGGGTAAGTGCCGGACTGACCAGCAAACAGCACACGGGGGTGCTGCCAGCCACTCAGGGGGGTGGTTGTTTGCCGCCCCCTCAAAAAAAAAACACCAGCCACTGATGAGGGCACTTTCCCCTCAAACCACAACAACAATTTGTAACAAGCTGACAGATAGTGGTATAGTTAGTGCTAGGAAGCTGCCAATCTCCTAGCAACCAATGATGCTGTGAAGCTGCTAGTGTCATAGCAACCAATGAAAAAAATTAATTTGTTTTGCACTGAAAAATACAATAATAAAAATTGTGCCAAGTGTTCAAAATATAGTGAGTCCAAGTACCAAAGCTAAATAAAAAGTCCCATAGAGGTGATGAAAAGAAGTGGACTATCTTGTATTCAGGGATTAGAGATGAGGCGACTCAAACTCCCTCCACTGTACAGCTCCACCACCACCAATGATAATATATGCTCTTACCAGAAAGCTGGGAGCTCCTGTTAAGAAGATCAAATGTGATTTGGGGTATATCCTGTTATACAGCACTCCAGCAGGGATTGCAGAAGAGGCAGTGATATCAATCCTCAACACCATCCACAGCAATAACATGGATTTCTGATAGATATAATAAACTAAAAATAGTGTAAAACCTTAAAATTATGGTTATTTAATAAGAAAAACACTCACGTGGATAAAGTAAATAATGCACAGGAAAACAATTTATCCAGGCAAGTAAAATGGTGTCCGCCTCTACACCTAGGTAATGCGATGACGTAAACGTGAAACTTCCCCCTACGGGTTTCATCACCAAGGGACTTCTTCTGGGGCATCCACTTGCTGGCTTGTTGACATTTGTTGTCAATTTGTGGCATTTTTTAGACATTTAGCCAGGGTACAGGGCACCTTGGTTGAAAAAGGCTAAAAAAAAAAGCTACCGACAGGGTAGCACATATTAAGAAAGTGGGCAGTATTTATCCATTCTGATATTTTACAAAGAAAATTATTTACTACTCAAATCTTTCTGCTTTTTGGTGAGTCCTACATTTGACATGCTGACGGTAATCATTCAAAAGAATAATAGCAAAAGTACATCTTAAGTTGTTATAGTCACTGTTTACAGTAAACATACTAACACCATTATCATTTAACGATTTCTCAAAAATAAAATATATATTTTATGGAAATAGCTATTGCAGACAGTATTCAGATGCTTAACTGCATTAATTCTTTTTTGAACGTTAATGGTTTACTGAGGAAGATGGTGTTTGGAACACTGTAAAAACAAATAAGAAATTAATTGACACATTTGACCTAAGAATGATAAAATTAAATATGTCCTTTATGCATCTATTGAGAAATCTTGAGGTTAATAGAGTAGAAAAAAATGTCTTTCTTGAAATGACAGCAATGGTGTAATAATTAATTGCATCAAAATTTTAAGACAGGTGTCCCTGTAGATAGCACATTTAATGGAAATGACAGCCTGAGAAAACTTCTTCAATATGTATATTTTCAGAATATATTTTCCTTAACCACAATTTCCTCTGACAAAAGGGTAAAGAGATATTGAATATTTTTTTTCTGAAATTTTTTTGCACAATCCAAAGAATTCATTTAATGTAAAATCAATAACATATATATTTTAAGGGCAAGGTGTCCTATTCAGCACTGGAAGTTTTCATAGACAAATAAGTTAGCGTAATTACAAGATTGCAATAAAAATATTGGAATGGTTTGTATGGCACATCTTATATAATTAAACAGGACATTTAAAATAGCCATTTAGAAAATAATTTTTCAGCTAAAGGTAAAGCTAGTATTATTCCCTATAACTTAAAGGGGTTTATTTAAAAAATAATTTCTTTGTGAATGTCTCTTTATGCAAATGTAACAAATAATACCCGTAATGTTTGTAATATATGTGTAATGTCAGTTTCTACTTTTGGCTGGGTAAATGTAGCATTCATTCAAGAGAAAAATAGGCCTAAGTATATTCGCCCATAAGAGTTTAAGAACATTTCCCATTAGAGAAAATAGCCTAGCATGATATATAATTTAATATATAATCATACTGTATAATATGAGGGAAACATCAGCACTGTGTACACAGTCTATGGAGATTTCTGTGTGAATGGCTGTATGCATGGCTATTTGAACAAGAGAACCTCCAGTTGCAGTGTAAAAGAGAAAAATTATCAGTTTGCCACTGCAACATGTGACAGCTTCCAGCTCAGGGCCTCTGGTTGTTAGGAAGCCCACAATCCTTTACTCATGCCAACCTGGCACATGTAGCTGGAGATTCTGTGCTATTAGGTGAATGTAAAAAAGCAGCAGGGTAAAAATGATGCTTTAAGTCTGGTATAGATTTTAGGGGGGGGGGGGGAATGAAAACAGACAAGGAACTTTTGCCAGGGGTCCCCCTTGTGAGGTACATCTCTTGTTCAAGTATTTTATTGACAAAGGTGAAAGAAAGGTAGGGTATACATGAGTGAGGCAAGTTCAAACAATTTGCATAGCCTCCAATGGGGGAAAAGGGAAGGTATACAATGAAGAGTTTGAAACATTCCATATAAATACATGCGTCACAGCCCATTATGTGAATAAAACTTAAGCAAAATTGAACAGTCATATAACTTCAATGAAAGAAAGGAAGGGGGCTTTATGGGGGGTAAGGCAGCCGCCTGGATAGGCCAATGCTCAGAACGGCATTGAAGGAGGGGCTGCGGTTATTCAGTTTACGTTTCAGCTAGGCTCATGAGGGAGAGAGTTGTTAGGAGAAAAAAGAAGATAGTAACAGAAGTGGAAAGGGAAGAGAGGGAGAGATGGAGGAGTGTGAAGAGAAGAGGGATCCCGGGGGTGACTGGTCAGGGTTAAGAAGGAGTTTATAGTTGAGTAACTGCAATTGTGTTTTGATACGTGGTTCAAGGGGTTAGCAGTATATTATCAAAATCTGGGGAGATGAAGTGGTCTACCCATGGCTTCTATAGGTGTTCATATTTACAAATTTTATCTGAGAGAACTCTTCTATTTTTGCATAGATCATGGCTCTGGTGATCCTATTCTTAGTCTCTGTGATATTAAGATGTGTGGTTTTCCATGCTTTAGCTATTGTCTGCAGTGGTGACCTGCAGAAGAAGTTTAAATTGTGTTTTTGTCTATTCCACAGGTTTCTTATTGAGTAGAGCTGAAGTTGGATTTAGGTCCAGTGGGCTATTAACTAGCGTGGACAATATATGAAAAATTTCTATCCAATAGGTTTTCACCAATGGGCATGTCCACCAAATGTGAAGGTGGGTGCCTATCTTGGAGAAGTCACGGAAGCAAAGAGAGGAGTATGAGGTCAGGTATTTAGAGATTGGGGCAGGGACATAGTACAACCGCATAAGAACTTTGTAATTTGTTTCCATTGTGACTATGTTTTGAGAAGATGATTTAGTGGCTTCCCATATATCAGCCCAGTCTTTGGGGTCTAGTTAAAGTCCCAGGTCCCTTTCCCATTTGGTGACATATGGAACTGAGGTGTGTGAAGGGGGGTTGAGGAGTTGGGCATAGAGTTTAGAGATTAAGCCTCTAGCATGTGGATCTTTGTGACAGGTGTGTTTGAAAGAGAACAAAGCTGGCAGGTATGAGTCCCTACGTAGAAAAAGAGTGAAAAAATGTTTCAGTTGAAGATAGCAGAAGAGTTGTGTGGTAGGGAGATTGTGTGCTTCACGTAAGGAAGGAAATGCCTTTAAGGTGTCTGGTGTAGTGAATGAATGGGCCCAAAAAAGGTTGGATGAGGTCCATCTGTTAAACGAGGCGGGGGATGCCCTGGCGGGTTACAGAGATAGGACAAAAAGAGTTATGAGGGGACTGGAAGCCAGGTTTGCTCTTAAGTCTATCCCATAGGTTTAAGCTGTGCAGAATTATGGGGTTGTATATGGATCTACAGTCTCACAGGCGGAGCCGTAGCAAATTGGCTACTGATAGCGGATCACAGTCTACAGATTTGAGTGCAACCCATAGTGGTGTTTCATGAGTGGCATGGTATTTGGGCACTATGAAAAAAGGGGATACACTGCTCCAGGTTCGGACCTGTGCCTGATATGGACCACGGTGCCTGCCGCGGCTCGCCACCGCTCACTTAGATACACCAAAAGACAAACAGGCGGCACTCCATGGATAGTCTTTGCTTGCAGTTTATTTCAATGCGGCATGTACAGGTACAGATGGATACAGTTAGACGCGTTTCACTCTGTGCCTCCGAGCTTAGTCATTACAAATGCCAAATGTCAGAATCTAGCTATTTGTGGCTGAACCCACAAAGGAGGTAACGCCCACAAGCAGCTGTATATACCCACATAATCAGACACGTAATTAACCACTTCCTTACTGGGCACTTAAACCCCCCTCCTGCCCAGACCAATTTTCGGCTTTCAGCGCTGTCGCATTTTGAATGACAATTGCGCGGTTGTGTGACGTTGTACCCAAACAATATTTTTATCATTTTTTTCCCACAAATAGAGCTTTCTTTTGGTGGTATTTGATCCCCTCTGCGTTTTTTATTTTTTGCGCTATAAATAAACAAAGAGCGATGATTTTTAAAAATGAACAATATTTTATACATTTTTGCTATAATAAATATCCAAAAAAATATAAAAAAGAAAATTATTCATCAGTTTTGGCCGATATATCTTCTAATACATATTTTTGGTAAAAAAAAAAAATGGTTTTTATACATAATCTTCTATATAGCCGGTTTTGACTACTTATTAAAAGAAAAAATA
>BLSH010188086.1:129249-149065 GCA_018402905.1 Glandirana rugosa | reverse complement strand
CTTATCTTCGGATATTGGGATAAACAACTCATCACCTGGTCTCCCCCTAATCCCTGGTCACTGACAACGCTTATGATAGCTCGCAAATTAATCCTCAAAAACTGGACCTCAACATCCCCCCCAACCATTACTATCCTCAAAAGAGAGCTGACACTCACTATATTCAAGGAAAAACTCATAACGGATTTCTCACATCCAGCCAGCAAACTCAGATTCTTCAGAAAGTGGCAACCATTCATAGACCATTCCCTATCACGGGACGAACAAAACCTCTTTCAAGGCCCTCTGCAATTCAGCTATAAACTCTTAAAATATCTATATGACTAGGTACAGTCACACCCGGCCTCAACCCTGCGGGACTACTAACAAACTGTCCAGAGTGCACAACCTTAAACCTGGCATACATAGTTTACAAAAGCTGATACGAGACTTGATGCTTATGTTCTCTCTTCTTCTGTTGTTGTTAGTAATTAGTCTCAGGCTTGCAACAAATGTACTTGTTAACTTTTCAAATGCAGTACCCAGTTCTCTATGGTTCGCATTGATTCTCCTTAGAAAAACATCCAGCCCTCCACAAGTAGGATGTACATTTCCACTAGGTTTAGCGATCTGCTTAAAGTCAGATAAACCTATTTCTATTACGATGCATACAATGTACCTTTTCCTATTTCTGCTGATCTATACTGTCTGTAATATTATCTTGCTAAAAGACAATAAAAAAATGTTTAAAAAAAAAAAAAAAAAAGGGTAATATCCCATTCATAGTTTAAACCTGCTGGTATGCGCGTCTGAAAAAAGAAAATCCAAAAAACCTCTCGTTTGCAAAGATGTTTGAAGATATCCCCTCCTCGACTTGGAACACTTATCTTTTCTATTATCTGTACTCCCATGGCCGTGAGGTCCCCTCCATGAACATTCTTAAAGTGTCTACCCACATTTGTAGTTTTTTCTCTGTCTTTACCGACACTATACAGGTGTTCATAGAATCTGTCTCTTAGACGTCTAGTCGTACGACCAACATATTGAATGTGGCAGATCTTACATGTAATGATGTATATCACATATTTTGAATTACAATTATAAAAAGACTGTACTCTATGTAGTTTATGTGATATCTGTGAGACCACCATATCTCCTTCAATAATATGGCTACAACAAGGACAGTCTCTGCCTCCACAGTGAAAGGTGCCCTTAAAATGAAGCAAGGTATGGGGATTGTTTTATGGTGGATCTATAGAGACTAGGGGACAAATGTTGACCCAGAGATGGTGCACGTCTGGGTACTATATTTATACCCTCCCTCAAAAGGTCTGCACCCCTCAGTAAGAGGGGTAAATATTTATATATAATCTGTTTAATTTCTCTAAATTCCAAACTGAAAGCTGTAGTGAAAGTTAATTTGTTTCTATTATATGAACTTTGTTTCCTTCCCTCTTTTACTCTGTTTGTATTTGGGCAGTTGAGCTATCTGTGCTGCTTGAAAATATTTTGTGAAGTCGGGATGCCTAAGCTCCCTTTGGATTTGGGAGAGAAGAGGGTACATTTGTTGATTCTGGGTCTAGAGTTCCCCCAAATGTATTGAAGGGTTTGCCTTTGCAGGATTCGGAGAAAGATAGAGGGGACAGTGATCGGAAGTACCCTGAATAGGTATAATATTTTAGGCAAGATGGTCATTATGCGGCCCAGCCACGCTAGGGGTAGTTTTGACCAGGAGGGCATGAGGTAGGTGAGGTGGGATAAAAGTGCTGGGTAGTTGGAAGAGTATAGTGCAGTTGGATCTGCCGTTAAGTGGATGCTGAGGTAGGGGATACTCTGCGTGGACCAAGAGTAGAGAAGGGGAGGGCCTGTTAGAGTTGGGGTAGGAAAGATGGGGTTAATGAAATATTAAGAGCTTTAGATTTTTGTGGGTTCACCACTAGTCCCAAGATTGTGGCAAATTTATCAATAATTTTAAGGAGGTTAGGGGAAAAGATCAAAGGAGCAGACAGGAATAGGAGGATGTCATCTGCGAAGAGGCAGAGTTTGTGGTGCTATCCTCCTAGTTCGATGCCCTTTATGTCGGAGCTCGAGCGAATCATCTGTGCCAATGGTTCTATTGCCAGGGTGAAGAGGAGTGGGGATAGAGGGCAGCCTTGGCGGGTACCTCATTGTACTGCGAATGAGTCAGATTTATAACCCACATATCTAATGCAAGCGGTTGGGATGGTGTATAGGGTTTGTATCCAGGTTAGAAAGTGAGGGCCAAAGCCCCAATGCTTTAATGCAAAAGTCAGGTATGGCCATGATAAGGTATCAAAGGCCTTTCTGATGTCCAGTGATATAAAACAGGATGGTATTTTGCGGATTTGGGCTCCATGGGCAATTAGGACCACTCATCTGATATTGTTTTCAGCTTGCCTAGAGGGTATGAAACCCATCTGGTCTTTGTGGATTAGAGATCCAATGATCTGGTTTAAGTGAGTAGAGATTTTTTTTGCCATGATCTTGATATCAAGATCGAGTAATGATATAGGGTGATAGACCAGGAGAAATCATCTGTGTGTGGTTTAGGCAGCATGGAGATGATAGCAGTAAGACAGTCAGTTCGGAAGATGTTTGCTTTTTGAATTGCATTAAAGGCATTCATTAGCAGAGGAGTGAGGATATCCTCAAAGTGCTTGTGGTAAGCAGCTGTAAAGCTGTCTGGGCCAGGGCGCTTATTAGATTTGAGGATTTTGATAGCCATAGTTACTTCTTGGGCAGAGATAGTTCGCCCAGGGAGGCTCATGAGAGGTTAGAGTAGGGAGATTGACATTAGAAAAGAGTGCTGCTGCTTGAGCTTCGTCAAAAGTGGCATTAGCGGAATAAAGTTCTGAGAGATGTCTACGAAAGTGTGTCAGGATTTTTATAGGGTTGCTGTTATGTGTGTCTTTAGGTAACTTTAGGCGTATAGGTTTGTGGGGCTGGTCAAGTTTGCAAAGGGTCAGGGCTAGGAAGGTATCAGGTTTATTACCCTTTATGTAGTATTTATGTCTTGCATGACAGAGGAGTTTTTCAGCCTATTCGGTTAGGAAAAGATCCAGTTCCAGCCTTGTTTGTGTGTGGGTGTATGGCCATCCTGGAAAGTAGCGTGTGTCCGCAGAAATGTATCTTCCAGATGCTGGTGTAGAATGTGTCTTCCTTTTTTTAAGTAGGAAACTTTGCTCCAAGTATTATGGGTTTATGAGCTTTCCACAGAGTCAGGGGTGTGATGTCCTTGTAGGAATTGTTGGTAATATAATCCTTGAAAGTGATGGCAATGTCCATCTTGTGGGAAGGATGTGTAAGAAGAGTGTCACTTAGGCTCCGTGAGCGGTCAACTTGTTTGGGGATCAGGGATTCAAGGATGGTGATCACCGCATTGTGGTTGGTCCAGGTGTATGGTAGAACATTGAAGGTAAAGAGGGCTGGTGCAGTGCCTGTGTTTATTAAAATGTGATCAATACGTGTGGAGACTAGGCCTGCTGCCTATATAGCGATATTCCCTCAGGCCACCCGGCTGAGTAGCATTAGACTCTACATGTGAACGGTGGCCATCTTGCTCCACCCAGCAGACACCTGTGGCCTCCACGGCCCTCCTGTGCCTGTACCTGAGCCTCATTTTGTCTCTGGAGCACCCCGGCCTGCAGGATCATGGCCCAGGAGTGCAATAACAATAGGGACCCCCCATATCTGGAGTGTGGATTGTGGCTACAGCCCAGGTGCCATGTGTGGCGATCTTATTGCTACATCCTGCGACCACATCTGAAACTACTCCTGGCCTCCCTGGCTTTCCTTTGCCTAGCTCAATCTCTGCATTACTAATTGTTGCTGCCAGGATTGTCCCTCTACTCCTACAATACTCGGAACAAGGATAGCCTAACAAATTATTCCTGGTACCAATCTGATTGGGAGGCGGCTATCTTCATTCACCCCAGCAACCCCCCTATATATTTGTTTTGTTTCAGCTTTTTTTTTTCTCCTCATTGCGGCCCCTACACAGGATATTCTGCTGTCCTATAACAGTATTGTGGGGCAGGGCTAGCCGCATGGAGCTGTGAGGACACACCGGTCTCCAGCTCTCGGATCCCGCAGCTCTACAGGGCATCAAGACTAGGCCAAACTCCATGCTATCACCACACAATGGGGAAAGACAAACCCAAGGAACAGAAGGGCTCCGGAGGATCATGCCAAGGAGGTGACCTGGGGCATTTTTTCACTGAGTTTGCAGGTGCAGCCCATCGCCAACCAGGCTCCAAGACGGCTTCGGCTCCTCTGTCCCCCACGTGCTGTGATTCAGCCATGGACACTCAGGTGAGTTACCGGTCTAGACATACCTCACCAGAGGGCTCCGAAGACCCCTCTAGGCATTCCAGGAGCCATTCCAATGCCTCCATGGGTTCTGGTGAAGGATGGGACTTAGAAGCACAAATGAAATCCCTACATAGTTATATCAGATCCCTCCCCACCAAAACTGACTTTGAGCATTATGTTAAGAGGATTGAAAAAACATATACATTGGCTGTTCCATGGTTTTATCCTTTAGTTTTGTTATTTAGAATGGACAACATCACTGGAAGTTCAACATGGCACCTCATGGCAAAGAACTCTCTAAGTATCTGAAAAAAGAATTGTTGCTCTACATAAAGATGGCCTAGGTTATAAGAAGATTGCCAATACCTTGAAACTGAGCTGCAGCACGGTGGCCAAGATCATGCAATGGTTTAACAGGACAGGTTCCACTCAGAACAGGCCTCGCCATGGTCAACCAAAGAGGTTCAGTGCATGTGCTCAGCGTCATATCCAGAGGTTGTCTTTGGGAAATAGATGTATGAGTGCTTCCAACATTACTGCAGAGGTTGAAGGGGTGGGGGGTCACCCTGTCAGTGCTCAGACCATACGCCGCACACGGCATCAAATTGGTATGCATGGCTGTCGTCCCAGAAGGAAGTCTCTTCTAAAGATGATGCACAAAGCCCGCAAACCATTTGCTGAAGACAAGCAGACTAAGGACATGGATTACTGGAACCATGTCCTGTGGTCTGATGAGACGAAGATAAACTTATTTGGTTCAGATGGTGTCAAGCGTGTGTGGTGGCAACCAAGTGAGGAGTACAAAGACAGGTGTGTCTTGCCTACAGTCAAGCATGATGATGGGAGTGTCATGATCTGGGGCTGCATGAGTGCTGCCGGCACTGGGGGAGCTACAGTTCACTGAGGGAACCATAAATGCCAACATGTACTGTGACATACTGAAGCAGAGCATGATCCCCTCTCTGGGCCACCGGGCAGTATTCCAACATGATAATGACCCCAAACACACCTCCAAGATGACCACTGTCTTGCTAAAGAAGTTGAGGGTAAAGGTAATGGACTGGCCAAACATGTCTCCAGACCTAAACCCTATTGAGCATCTGTGGGGCATCGTCCAATGGAAGGTGGCGGAGAGCAAGGTCTCTAACATCCACCAGCTCTGTGATGTTGTCATGGAGTAGTGATAGAGGACTCCAGTGACAACCTTTGAAGTTCTGGTGAACTCCATGCCCAAGAGGGTTAAGGCAGTGCTGTAAAATAATAGTGGCCACACAAAATATTGACACTTTTGGCCCAATTTGGACATTTTCACTTAGGGGTGTACTCACTTTTGTTGCCAGTGGGGACAGCAAATTTACACTGTTATACAAGCTGTACACGCACTATTTTACATTGTAGCAAAGTGTCATTTCTTCAGTGTTGTCAGATGAAAAGATAATAAAATATTTACAAAAATATGTGACATACTGTAATATATATATATATATATATATATATATATATATATATATATATATATATATATATATTATAAATATTGCATGTGTTATTTGTTAGGTTTATGCAAAGTATGAGACATTCACAAAGCAATTTTTTATAAGTATACCGTAAAGTATATTACTATGGCAAATAAAAAATAAAGACATATGTAGTAAATCTATACAATCCAAGTACAGAAAAATACCTGTTGGTCTGCCAAAAATACACTCAGTTCCTATTTCCTACTGTGGGCTGAAAAACAAGGGTTTTGTAGACTGAAATTTACAAAACATGGTGTCAGCTCTGCTAAACTACTAAATCCTTTCCCATCTCCTCATCTCCACGACATAAAAGTAAAGGCAGCCATAGAGGAATCAAAATTCAGCGTAAACCAGACATATTTCGATTCACATATGGGCAAGCTTGTACTGAAGTCGATTTACGGATCAACTTCAGTACATCCGGTCTGTCTGGTTTTATTTTTGGTCAGTCACTGCAATTGAGCAATTTTCTTTCCTTCAACCCTTGCCCTGCTAAATTGTTCCATAGTCCAAGATAAGTGGACAAGAGACAGTTTTTTTTTTTTTTTTTGCATTTATCAAGCAGATATTAAAATGCTTTAAATGATTAATTTAACAGAGCAAAAGGAAGCAAATAAGATACATATGTTTATTGTTAGGCAGGAACTGTTTACTTACATTCTGTTTTTTTATGGTTTATTTATTTATTTGCCTATTCTTAATCTCCAGCTATTCAATTTTGTTTTACCACAATAATATACAATTTGCATTTTCATCCTATTTCAGAGGTCAGAATTCATTGTGTAACAATGCTTGTATTTCTCAGATATATTGATATACCACAAAGCTAAAACAAATGGCTCCCAAGCATACTGAGTGGTTTTATAACGCTTGTTTTTTGTTAGCAATAACTCAAATTCTAAATGTCATTTTAATATTGCTATTGCCAGTCTGCATTTGAAAGATGGGGATTTGATTGGCTACTAGGCACAAAATGTATACTTTTCTTTCCTTCAGTTTTTATGATTCCTGTAATGTCTTTGGCAGCCTTCTTCAGCTATTCTATCTGGAATTTTTAGGTGCGTAAATAATGATAATGACGTGTTAATTTCACTATTCCATTCCTTTCTGCTCCATAACTAGAGAGAAAAATGAAAAACCAATGGCTGAACTGCATGATTTACTTACTGTATATGATAGAACATGTTCATCCTCTATTTAATAAGGAGTAGCTGTTTTTAAAGTCCCTTGCACATATTTGCAAATTTGCAGTAGAACATACTGTAGCTCTACTATTTTCACTATGCTAAGTGAACATTCTCTACTCCTTGAGCAAATCAACTACAAAGAGTATCCAGTACATCATAACATGGTCGGACCATGCCCCTATTGCAATTAACATACTAGATTATCCATCTAGTACTCTGTTCTGTCTCTGGAGATCCACCTCATATCTGATACAAACCCCACCATACTCAGCAACCATTGATAGCCACTTAAGAGAGTTTTTTGGCTTATTTCAGGGACTGTATCAGATAACTTTACTTTGTGGAATGTCCACAAAGCCTTTATATTGGGAATGTTTATTCAACTAGGTAAGCTGTAGTAAAGAAAAGGGGACACAGGATCCTCACCACCTCCATTAGGGAGGTGGAGAAGAGGAATAAAAAACAACCTCATTTCACTTTTAGATATAAAAGCTATAACACTGATAGAATGGATACACAACACCCTCAATTGTGAAAATATCAAAGCATTGTAAGTGAAGTGCAACCAAATATTATATTCACATCTACGTATTCAATAAAATAAAAATAAAATGCATCATAAAGTCCAATTGTGAAAATCATCCAGTCCTTTGTAGAAGGTAGAAAATGAAAACAGTCCAATCTCCCAATGTGAATCCAAACATCACAAAGAAAAGTACACAATTACTCCCAGAGCTCCTTCTTCTCAGTGATTCAAAACACACATGCTCTTGCGACCTCAGATTCAGCTTGCCTTATCATTTAGACCTCTTCAATTCATGGGGTCAATTCTAGCATGATTCATTAATTGCCAAAAAAATGGGTACATGCCTCATTTAAATGCTCCTCACACCGCTCCGAAAATGGTTCCTATTCTTTTATTTTCCTATTCTTCTCATTTCTGAGCAATGTGCCTCAAAATGCCACATATAAGACAAAAAGGACTTGTAGCGCTCATTGGTTTATTAAAATAGCAGGTATACTGATTAAAACACACTTACAAACATAAAAGCACTATACCATGCTATACAGCACTAAAACCCAGCCTTTGCAAAGCCTTCAAGTCTCACCATCCAGCAATCACGGCTTGTAAACACTATAACAATGACGGCATAAGGCTCTAATCCCTGTACATGTTATGCCCCTCAGCATGGGCTTCATCAGCAGGAAAAAACAGCAGGAACTTAGAACGCTACTTGAAAAGTTCAAAAAACAACAAAGTTAAAGATGACCTCATATGTTACTGGTAATAAACCAGATAAAACCCTAGCTTCACGTTTGCGAGGATATCACAGTAAGACTAAAATTCCTAATCTTATTCACTGGGAAACCAAATAAAAGGTATACCACCCACAAGAAATAGCTGATGCCTTTAGTTCATATTACGAATTTCTGTACAACCTTAAAACGGATCCATCTATAACTCCACCCTCTGATGACAAGGTGCACGCCTTTTTAAACTTTATTAACCTTCCAACTCTTTCCCAAGAGCAACTCTCTGCACTAAATTCACCCTTCACTCTACAAGAAGGCTATGCCTCTATTAATGCTATCCCAAACTGAAAATCCCAGTGGCCCAGATGGGTTTGTGGGTAAATCCAAATGATTTAAATCTATCCTAGTTCCCTACTTGCAACACATTTTCAATCATACTGCCTCCTCTTCTTCTTTCCCAAAAGTAATGCTTAAAGCACTGCTTATAACTCTGCTGAAGCCAGAGAAAGACCCTAACATACAGAAACATTTTTGGTCTATATAATTTCTAAATATTGACCTTAAACCCTATGTCAAGATTATTGCAAACAGATTAGTGAATATACTGCCTGCTTTAGTCCATAGTGACCATTGTGGTTTTACCAAAAGGCGGCAACCGTCGAATGCCACTAGAAGACTTCTCAAAATTATCTACTTCACCAAACAATCTCAAACGTCTTTTCTGCTGAATCAGTTAGACTTACCTTTATTTAACTCTACATAAATTTGGCCTCACAGGTCACATTCTTTCAGCCATAATGGCGGTTTATATTCAGGCTTCAGCTCAGCTTATGCTTCTGATATTTTATTGCGACCCATTTGTATCACCAATGGAACCAGACAGGGCTGTCCCTGTATTCAATCTTGTAATGTAGCTGCTTGCAGAACAGATCAGATCCCATAATCTAGTTTTGGGATTTCACGCGGAAGGAGAGGTCCACAAGATTAATTTATTTGTGGATGACTGGCCCACTAGTTTCCCTGGCTTTGGTACAAACTATATTGAAATAATTTTGTGCTGTCTCATACTATAAAGTCAATTATACTAAATAATATACACTCCACCTAGGTTTAGCTAGTACAAATATAATAGTAATACAATCTTCTTCTCCTTGGGCGGAAACCAGTCTCTCTTATTTAGGGATTAAGTTAACCAGGAATGTATCAAATATTTAAAAAGTTAATTATATACATAAAATGTAAAATGATATATATAAATTCTCCAAACATGACTTGGCCTGGTTTGGCCAACTAGCTACTTTTAAAAAGTTTCTTCTTCCTCAGTTGTTTTATTTATTCAGGACTTTCCCCATCCCCCTACCTAATAACTACAGTTTATCAAGGCCATTCAGACATCCTTGGCCTGCTTTGTATGCCAGGGTAAAAGATAAAGAAGTGCATATTATAAAGTAAATAAAAAACACAGATTAGCAGCTGAGTCTGGATACATAGATAATGCTAATTACTACAATGCCTCTATCCTTGCACAATGAAAATCCTGGTTCCTCTACCTTCCTAATATGATATGGGGGAACCTGGAGGGCACGCAAATACTGGGAGCCAATTTATTTTTGTGACTTATGAAATCCACATCTCCTAATTGTAATCTCCCTTTATACTTGTCCCTTACTATTTTAGCCTCCGTCAAAGTGTGGATGAACGTCTATCTCAACCATACCCCTGAAGTGATTGAAACTTTCCTCCAAGTCTCAATATCTGTTTTAAGTAATCCCATATTTGGTTTGAGCTGTCACCAAAAGTCATTGAGGAGAATCAAAAATATTGGGGACCTTTACACCAATGGGACTTTAATATGTATATTATAGATACACCCAAGTAAGACACTGTTTAGCCCAAAACCCACACCTCCTAGGCTCCCTGTCTGTCATGGTCATTCGATACCTTAGTTCAGAATCAACTAATCTGAAAGGCATCACCCTATTTTACAATTTTATGCAGAATAAACATGTATTTCCCTGTTGCACCCCCTTCATAATGTGGGAAAAGTACCTTGGATATTGCTATACGAAACGACAGTGAACCACAGCTTTTCTGATCTATCTATAAAACCACGTGTTGTTCTTTCCTTTTGAAACTCACTCAAAAAATCAACATGCAATGGCACTTGACACCTTCAACTCTCTCTAAATTAAAAATCCCAGCTTCTCAGAGTGTTGGAGGAAATGTGGCCATAATGAGCACTGCTCAGTTTAGATATAGATGAGTTGCCCTTCCCAATGGGAAACATTTCCACTCATATTTTACTAGCAGCCAGACTAATACTAATGAACAATTGGGAAATGGACAGCAACTCCTCTCCTCGAGAGGTTATAGATTAGGTACAAACCCACTGTTCATATGTACTGATGATGGCTTCCAGTACGGTGAAATATAAAACAGTTGCTTTGAAATGGGAGCCTTGGTTGAGATGGTATGCTGCTATTGGACATATCACTTAGAACTAGGTACGCGTTTAATTGCATGGAACCTTTTACTACTTACCCTCTCATAAAGACACTTCTACTCTGACCCAGAAACTCAATTAACCCCCATGTATCCACTACTGACATAACTTGTAAAAGTACTTAATTGATCTAGTAACTGATATTGTACACGGCTGTTTATTGTGTTGGATGTGCAAATTCTGCATTTTTACTCTGTTCACATGTATATCTTTTAATAATGGAAATGAAAAAAAATCAACTCTGTTGCTCAGTTACAAAAATTGAACAATTCATCTGTAAAAAAAGGAGGCTTTACACTCAACTGCCATGTCATCCAATTCGTGCTCTTGAAATGGTCACTTCGCTTTAGAAAAACATCACCACAGAAGGAAAGGGTTCTAATCTAGCGCTCTGGGTGATGTTTACTGGGTACAGTTGCTCTCCCAAGGAGATTATCAACAAGGTCTGGCCTGCAATATGAAATGGAAGATAGACTTCTGCATGGCTGAAAAATTAGTTTGTTTGTTTTCATTTTTTTTTTTTTTCTGAAAAAATTGGGAATTCGTAAATTTGCGGTAATTCAGCAATTGCGGTAGTTGCGGTAATTTGGGAATTCGGAAATTTGCGGTAATTCAGCAATTGCGATAGTTCGGAAATTTGTGGTAATTCGGCAATTGCGGTAATGCGTCGTAATTCGGCAATTGCAGTAATTCGGCAATCGGAACAGCCGAAAATCTGAAATTCGGAAATCCGAAAGAATCGAAAATAACAAAGAACATTTGAAATAATAACTAACTAATAAATAACTATTAAATTATAGATATTGGAATTTCCTTGAAAATATGGCTGTCAGTGATAAATTTCATATTTAAGTTCACTAACAGACAAATTTTCAATTCCAATACTTATAATTTAATAGTTTTTTATTATTATTTCAAATGTTCTTTTTTATTTCTGAATTTACAAAATTTGGAAATTCGGAAATAAGAAAGAACATTTGAAATAATAATACATAACTATTAAATTATAGGTATTGAAATTGCCTTGAAATTTGGCTGTTAGTGAACTTAAATATGAAATGTATCACTAACAGCCATATTTTCCAGGAAATGCCAATGCCTATAATTAAATAGTTAGTTATTAGTTAGTTATTATTTCAAATGTTCTTCGTTATTTTTGAATTGCCAAATTTCCGATTTACCGCAATTCCCGAATACTGCACATTTCTGAATGTCCGAATTACCGCAATTGCAGAATTACCGCGAATTTCCGAATTACCGCAATTGCAGAATTACCGCAAATTTCCAAATTTTGGAATCGGAAAAAACAAAATTCACAAAAATTTGGAAATTCAGAATTAGTCCGAATTGCCAAATTTTTCAAAATTTGGTATAAACGAAATTCGGAACAAAACAAATTTTACAAGCCTAATGGAAGATAAGAAGGGAAAAAAACAAGGGAAGCGCTCTCCTAGTGTATAACCTCCTTTTATTTTGACATACTTTGCTTTAGAAAGATTTCGGGGTGTATTGGATGCCTGGCCCCTACCACACTATTTGTTTTTATTATCCCCTACATCACTGCAAAGCACAGTAATAGTGTCTTTGTGTAAGGATCGAATGAGAACATTTTCAGGTGGTCCAAGTTATATCAGAACAAAGATAGTTGGTGTGAGCACAGGTGAGTATAAGGCCTTTCACAAACTCATGCGATGGGACTGCTCAGGGATTTGCAATTGTCAGAACAATAACTTTCATAGGAGAACCATTTTATGTCTCAAGCCTGGCACATTATTATTAAGTGCCATCAACTTGAGTTCAAGTACTAGCGACTTGATAAATGAGAGCCCTAAAAAGAAGTCAACTTTGTGCTAGTATGGCAACACTTTCCAGTGTCATCTCCACAGCTGTAGAAATTGTGTCCAACCACCTAGTAGTTGATCTTCCTCTTCATCTGGTTTCTTCAATCTTCCTAAAAAAATGATTCTCCAATGATTTCTCTTTTCTTGACAGTGTGACCAAAATATGACAATATTAACTTCATAAATTCTTCTAATGACACAGCTGGTTTGATCCCCAGAATTACTCCAGATTTCCAAAATCAATCTGTCCACATGTTGCATAAAATCCTTCTCCAGCACCAAAACTGAAATTATTTCTTTCTATCCTGCTTCTGTAATGTCCATCTTTCACTACCGTAATTAACAGCTGATAAAATAAGGGCATTAACATCTTTTTGAGTGTAATTTCTTTGCATTTGCATACGTTGTCAAGAGTCTTCATTGTGTAGCTACCAAGTGCTATTCTGCTGAATATTTTGTCCTAGTTGCTTCCTTGTTTATGAGAGAGCCCAGGAGAATAATATGCAGTACAACTTCTATTCTGTCATCATCAAGCTCAAAATTGTCACTTTTTTCTGTGTTTATGATCTTCGTTTTGATTATTTTCAGTTCTAATTCCATGTTATGACTAGAGATGGGCCGGACAACCCCCAGAACGCTCGAACAGAGAGAAAGTTCTGACCTGAACAGTGCACCATATTAAATTCTATGGGACCCAAACTTGAAAAATCAAGTCCCCATTTTGAAGGCTTATATGCAAGTAATTGGCCATAAATAGGGTCTGGCGGTCTGGGTACTGCCCTGTGGAACATGTATCACTGCACATTTTTTTTTTAAAAAAAGATCGTTTTTACAGGAGCAGTGATTTTAGTGATACTTAAAAATGCAACAAAAATGAAAAAAAAATATTTAAACATAATGCCTGGGGGGTCCTCTTAGTCTGCCTTTAAAGTGGCACATCTGTAACATGTATAGAACATGCTGCAGCAAAAATGAAATTTCTAAAGAAAAAAAAGCATGACATGACATTTAAATTGCTGGGAATAATATTCCATTGCCAGCAATAGAAACATGTTTAAAAAACACATTTTTTTTCACTTTTTAATTGCAATGTTTTTTTTATTCAGCTGCTGTCAGAGAATATGGGCATGATCGGCATGTCCCCGTGCACATGCTCAGAAGAAGGGTGCATCTGCACATGCAGATGCATGACGTGACTAATGAGATCCTTTGCTAGCCTATAAAAGGCTGCCCATGTTTTCTCCAAGTTGCTGGATTGTCTTCAGCTCCCCGGTATTCCTGAACCTGTATCCTATATCCTGTTGAGATCCTGTTGTGACCCATCTCGGCTCTTTGACCTGCTCCTGATCTGCTCCTGTGTTTGACCCTCGACTTGCCTAGCAGACTTTGCTTCAGCCTGATCTCCTGTGTTTGACCCTCAGCCTGCCTAACAGACTTTGCTTCAGCCTAATTTCCTGTGCTTGACCCCCGGCTTGCCTAAAAGATTTTGCTTCAGCCTGATCTCCTGTGTTTGAATATCAGCCTGCCTAATGGATTTTGCTTCAGCCTGATCCCCTGTGCTTGACCCCTGGCTTGCCTAACGGACTTTGTTTCAGCTTGATCTCCTGTGTTTGACCCTCAGCTTGTCTCACGGACATTCTTGCATTAGGTTACCAGCCTGTGCACCCAGGTGTGCGTGAACCCAACCGGGCCTTCACTGTCATCCCACACACAGAAGACTGCTTCACACAGCCACTGTCTATAACAGGCCTTCCTGCTATACTGCATTTGCAGCTTCCCACAGTCTTCAAGTGATCTTCAGTACAATTCATCCTATCCCTCCTGGTGACCCGTGCTTCTCTATGCACTGTACCTCCTGTACCACCTTCAGGGGTATACTGCATTCAACCGCAAGGGGAGCCTCTCTCAGCATATTGGCCTCCGATCAGGTATGTGATAGCTGTTAGCGGGGAAGCCCATTGACAGGTGATGACTTATCAGTTGTCAAGGACACCGTGGCCGACTTCCCGGTTGGCTTCTTAACAACAAGCTATTCACTGTGCCCTGATTGGGCAAAGCATTGCCCAATCAGTGCTCAGAATGCACTGTGCAGCACACAGTGCATTGCAGGGTGTTCGGCGGGGTGAACACCCATCGAACGCCCTGCAAATTTGGGTGTTCTTCAAATGAGCAAACAGGTGATGTTCAGGCCAAACTTTTGCTTGACCTGAACTGTTCGCCCTGCTCTAGTTATGACATAAAGCTTTAACTTTTCTCAGTGGATACAGCATATCTCCTTTGCTGCTGCAGATGAGCATTGTGTTGTCTGCATAATGCAGTTGTTTATGTTTTGGCCACCTGAAACATTATCTAGGCTAAAATCAGTTTGTAAACAAATTGATTGTTAGAGTAGGTGCTGCATTAGCTAATTAAAGTTCTAAATTGGTACTTTCCCTTGCAAGCCATCTGTATTTTTCCAATAGAATTTATTGAAATATATGTCAGGTACAAAAGACAATAGTGTAATGGGAAAGCCATCACAGTGATCTTACATTTTTTTTTTATCCAAGAGATAACGTTCATAACAGAAAGGTTACATTGGCATTGTAACAGTGCATACATAGGAGCTATAAGCTATATATTTTAATTAGAGTTGAGCGAACCCGTACTATAAAGTCCGGGTCCGTACAGAACTTTGGGGTGTCCGTGACCCAGACCCGAACCCGGACATTTGAAAAAAAGTTCGGGTTCGGGTATTTCATCCCGCCTGTTGAATAGCTGCAGGGCAGCCAATCAACAAGCGTTTCACTGGTTTGCCCTTAGAAGCCATCACAGCCATGCCTACTAATGGCATGGCTGTGATTGGCCAGTGCATCATGTGACCCAGCCTCTGTATAAGCTGGAGTCACGTAATGCTGCATGTCACATGCTCTCAGGCTAGTGTAGGGAGAGGATGCTGTCGGCACTGTGAGGGACAGATTGCAGATATAATAACATCTCATCCAGCATTACAGAACAATCTGGTTCTGGACTAGGTAGAGATTACTACTACTGCTTTGAGGGACAGATTGCAGATCTCATCCTGCATTACAGAACAATCTGATTCTGGACTAGGTAGAGTCTACTGCTTTGAGGGACAGATTATTGTTCTAAAATCATCTCCTAGTTCTATAGGGTCAGGTTCCTGCTGTTGCTGTAAGGGACAGATTATTGTTCTAAAATCATCGCCTACTCCTATAGGGTCAGGTTCCTGCTGTTGCTGTAAGGGACAGATTATTGTTCTAAAATTACCGCTACCTCCTCCTCCTCCTCCACCACCGCCACTTCCATCTACACTGCCACGGTCACGGCCTAGTCAACTTCTAGGCTCCTACTCCACATCCACCCCCCTTCCCATTTTTATTGTTTTTATATGATTTTAAGTTATTTTCCCTATCCCCATTTTTTTGTAGGGCACTTGTCCTACTCTTACCCCCATTTTGCAGCCCTCTAGCACTTGCCAGGACTTTTTTACAGCCATTTTTGTGCCGAAAAGTTCAGGTCCCCATTGACTTCAATGGGGTTCGGGGTCTGGGGTCAAGTTCGGGTCAAGTTCAGTACCGAACCCAAACTTTTTCGTGAAGTTCGGCCGAACCCAATCCTTCAAGTGTCCGCTCAACTCTAACTGTAACTGAATATGAGGGAAATCTGAAAACAGAATGACAAAAAAAAATATGAGGGAACTGTATGGATCATAGCTTGATATTGACAGGGAGGGAAGATGGTTGGGGGAGCCATCTGTATTAAAGAAAACCATTATTGTAGAACTCATGTGCCCCCAAAAATATATGGAGGGCAACATACTAGACACCAGCATTGTATGTAGGCTCTTTATAGCTGACCAATTCTTGGTTCTATGCTAAGTCTACATGTGAAAATGACCAGGAAGGCACTTCAAATCTCATTGTAGTAGTTGTAGAGGCATAAGTGGGCAAGATATGCCTTGGAATATCTCACACTGCAGATAAGAAATGATAAGGTTTCAGTAAAAGGTGGGCTTAGGCTATTCTACATGTCATGAAGTTTACTGCTACTTCTGAGTTAAGTAGCAGTACAGCTTAGCCATAAATAATCTTTGTAGATAATTCTGTTTGAGACAGCTACATGCACACATGAAATACATGTATGAGAGCTGTCTTACCTGCCAATGATCTGTATTTCTGCCCATCAATTACTGAGATTAATATTGCTCTACCTTATTTTTTATCTGCTGCAGTTTTAAGTTCACTAATTTGTCTCCTACAAATCCCCATCCTGTAAATGGACTCAAAAGAAGAAGTAGCACATTTTTCTGCCATGATTCTCTCTCCTTTTATCAGCCTGGCTCCTTGGACTGGAGCACACTTAACTATCTCATTGTCCTGCTTCTTTCATCTCCTCCCTGTGCTCTACTGTACAAAATATAGAGTAGAGGGAAAGAAGTTGATACCAGGTCAAATTCAGGTACAGTGCATGCACTGCTTGTATTTATATCTGTCTGGAGTTCAGTTTTGCGCATTGGTCCTTTTAATAAAGCTGGTTTTATCTACATGCTTAGAATTACAAAAGATCTTACATGGAAAAGTAACAATCTTAAGAATGTAAATACCCCCCTACTCTAAAAAGAGATCATTTTTTTGAGAATAGCCTTACAACTTTGTGAACTTTACACAAAACAATAAAAACCTGTTACATGGGAACCAATCTCTTCACTGGCTTCCACTCACCCAATGAATAAAATTCAAAGTACTAACAATAATTTACAAAGCCATCCACAACTCTGCCCCCAGCTACATCTCTAACCTAGTCTCAAAATACCAACCAAGCCGCCCTCTTTGGTCCTCCCAAGACCTCCTGCTCTCTAGCTCCCTTGTCACCTCCTCCCATGCTCGCCTCCAGTATTTCTCCAGAGCTTCTCCCATCCTTTGGAATTCCCTACCCCCAACTGTTTGACTGTCTCCTAATCTATCCATCTTTAGACAACCCCTGAAAACCTTTCTCTTTAAAGAAGCCTATCCTGCTTCTATGTAATACACTATCTTACTTTCTGCATCAGCTCATCCCCCACAGCTGTTAAGTTTTGTATCAATTGACCCTCCCTCATAGATTGTAAGCTCTAACAAGCAGGGCCCTCTGATTCCTCTTGTAACAAATTGTGATGTAACTGTAATGTCTGCCTTCATTTTGTAAAGCGCTGTGCAAACTGTTGGCGCTATATAAATCCTGTATAATAATAAATAATAATAACCTAAAACAGGTTAATGAAGGAGACTATGTCATAATTATTGTCTGAAACAAATATATTTTTTTTAGATATATTCACAATACAATCTTGATCTAATGCCCTTTACCACAACATGCTGAATAATTGAATTTGTTACATATTTAACCTCTAACATCTGCTCTTGTTACTATTTATTTTGCTCTGTTTGTTCTTGTAAATGACATTCCAATTCTACAAGCTTAGCTGTCAAAATTTTTTACAGCATTTTCATGAAATGATTCATGGTTTAATGCACTAACAGCTGGTCTTCACATTCCACCATTTCCCACTTGCATTAAATTACTTGCTGTAGCTTTGTTTTTCCCTTTGTTCCCTACTAATTATATTAAAAATACACTGAACATTACATTGCTAGGTAAATTATGCACACTGTAGTTTTGTTTTGAATTAAGTTTGCTCCCTTTTCAAATCTCTGTTGACTTTGATTGTATCTTGCATAAAAAAAAAATCATAATCAGAACTTTCAACCTTTGTATTCCAAGTAATAAAAAAAAAAAAAGTTGCAGCAATCTTTTTGTTTTATCCTCATTATCTTGCATTATCTTATCTTGTAAACACAGAATGTGCTGAAAAAAATGGATGGGAAGAATGAGGCAGAAATTATGCATAATAAATTGCATTGTGTATTCAAATCTAAACAGGAAAACAAAACTGCTAAAGCTATTTCTCTTGAATTAAACTGAACTACAGGCAAGATGCTACATGCACTGTTAAAAGAGAACCAAGATTAAAGCGAACCACTGCCCAGAATATGTGCATCAAAGTATTTACATATTCTGAACAATCTGCAAAAGCACCATTAAATAAACCCTAATACACTTCTGTAGCTATAGGCATTTGAAGAAATTAATCTTCAAAGTTCACTACAGAAGCACCAAAATCACAGCTTCCCCTCCTTTATTTACTATGGCAGCATAAAATTGGCAGCCTTCTAATGTAAACAAGCATTAGGTGCCGCTAAGTTATTAAAAGCCTAATGAAACTCTACTTTAGCCCCATAAGGACCACCCACACAGATATACTGAGGCAGCGGCCCTCCTGCGTGAAATGGTGTACCTGTACTGAGCTGGGCTAATGTGTGTCACTTCCGGATGTAGAGCCACAGTTTACACTTGCAAACAGCTCCCTCGTTTTTTAGGATTTTTAACCAGTATTTTACTACCATGTTTGGATTTTTTTTGCCTAATTAAAGTACCTTTTTTAAACGCTACTACTCTATGTCGATTCCTCTTTTTGATACACTTATATGATCGCGAACACCACCGGAAAGAAAGGAGCCAGGACCCGCTGCACAGTAGCATAGGACTGTGAAAGGGATATACCCCACAGAGGGGTGAAGCCTTCCAGTAAGCATATACCCATTAGGACACTTAAGGAGCACCACAGCACCAGGAGCACTGTTCTGAAACTTTATGAATTTGCCTTGTACCTTCATGTGGGGTGAATACCTGTGGTAAGGGCATTACCTTAGACAGTGGTGTCACTAGGGTTGGTGTCACCTGGTTCGGAAAAAATTGGTGTCCCCCTCCACCAACTATAGTCACCCCTCCCTCAGTACAAACCCCCCTACACTAACTACAGACCCCATCTCACAGTATAGACCCCCCCCACAGTATAGATCCCCATCACTAAGTACAGATGCCCCTCCCTTATTATAGACCCCCCTCCTCAGTATAGACCCCCTCCCACAGTATAGACCCCTCTCCCTCAGTGCAGACCCCCCTCAGTGCAGACCGCCTGTGTGCAGAGCCCCATCAGTGCAGACCCCCCTCAATGCAGAGCCTCATCAGTGCAGAGTCCCCCCAGTGCAGGCCACCCACCATGCAGACCCCCCAGTGCATATCCCCCCTCAGTGCAGAACCCCTCAATGCAGACACCCTCATAGCTGCAGACCCCCCTTAGTGCAGACCCCTCCCCCT